>CM020181.1:98549-116603 GCA_009805545.1 Oryza longistaminata
GTTTGCAAGGAAATTGCCCAAATGATGAATAAACAAACCTAACGAAGACAAATCATATATTATGAGTTGATTTCACCTAATCAGTAATTGATTAACTAGTGTAAGGACGGCATGACTTAGCGATAAGCAGGAATTACGCTGCTATTGGCAGGCAACCATTAATTTCCTCTTGCATTTCTCACACAGAGAGGAAAGCTGAAGCAAGGCGTCGATCATGGCGGAGGTTGGGTGGGCCGTCTCGGCGCTGGGGTGGATCACGTCGCCGGTTGCCACCAGGCTCCTCCGCGAGGGCTTGGAGTTCCTCGGCTTCAACGAATCCGAGAGACTGCAGGACCTGGAGACCCGGATTATCCCGCGGATGGCGCAGTTGATGGAGCAGGCTGACAGGATCCCTCCTGGGCAGAGGGCTCCCCTGGAGCAGTGGGCGACCAAGCTCCGATCTGCCTTCTATGATGCCGAGGACATCTTGGATGTCGCCGACTACCACCGCCTCGAAAAGCAGGTAATTAACATGAATAATTTTATCATCCTTTAGAGAGTATCGGGAGATGTCATGTTTTCTAGCGTAAAATTTGGTACCTTCAGCTACTAGTTATCTCATGGTACTAAAATTTTTAGAGTAAAATTTCTCAAGGACCATAAAATTTCTGAATTAATATATCCTGCCAACTCTTTTGCGTTCAAACTTCTGCCTATGTTTTATTTAAATTAGTGCATGAGCATCACTATTGTCTATTGACAAGTGCATATATGGATCCGATTTGCTGTGATTATCCACAAGGAACAAAATACTGGAGTTCAAATTCTATATCATTTCAAAAAACTGGATTAGTAATCCCCTGTCTCAAAATATAGCTACCTGTTGAAATTAAATTTTGTCCCAAAATATAGCCACTTCTCCACCTAACTTTTCATTTCAAGCAATCACTACCATCCCCATTTAATTTCTCCATTTATTTTCTCATCTCAACTAATCGCACTTATTGTTATATTTTAGGATGCAACAAGTACTTTTTCTTATCTTTTGAATGAAAATTTACCTATGTATTCTCATCACTCCCCATCATTCCCTATTTAAACATAATTATGTTTTTCTTAGATGAAACATTGATGAACTATTCAAACCTATACATAAGATTAGTAACAAAATTTTAGTAAAAAAAGTTACACATTACACAATACTACAATATGAGGCTAAACGATGGGCAACTTTAGGGACTTGAAGATTAAAAAAGATATACTAGTAGTATATTTATGGAAAAAAAATGTTACCAACCATTGAATCGTCACGAATTTAGTTTTATACCTTTAAAATCTTGGAGTGCACTTTAATACCCACAAAATATCAGTTGTTCTACTACATTTCACCACTTCTATCAAACCTGCTTTGCCATCGTCTTGAACAACTTTGCCTCTGTTTTAACCAATTGTCCTTCTTCCCTCCTTTCGTCCTTTGTTATCCCATTCCGTAAGGAATGTCCTTTGTTATTCAAGGGTTAAGGCATAGCAGCAGGGGCATGTAGGTCAGCAGCAGGGGCATGTACGTCATCAACCCACCCCTATTGGGATTTTCATCTGGAAGGGGAGGGGGTCTCATACTTACTGTTATAAGCCATGGACAATATGGTTACTTTGAAAACAACAGCCAAATCATGGTAAACTAACACCAGGCTACATAGGTCAAAATAAAACCTCACGGGGACGTAGGAGATTGAATAAAACACAGGGTATGGAATGAAAGAAAGGATTAGTGAAAACTCAAGGATATACAAAGAATTTTCCTTTATGATACTGTCGGAGTAATTAAAATACATTGACCTCTGCAATTTGAAATTTAAATTTGGGAAATATGTAGTGGTAACTGTGTAACCATGCTGCCACATCTAAATGCTCCGTAAAAATCTGAAATGTGTCACTGTGATGCAGGTCATTTCTCAATCAGGTGTCATGCCAATGCTAGATCGCGCGAAAGATATCATCTCAGGAAAAACCAGCGAGTTGAAGAAAATTCTAAATAAATTAGAAAAAATAATTGAAGAAGGGTCTCAGTTTTTGCCACCTCCAGTGGGCACAACTGGCAATGGTACAGATGGCAGTAACATATCCAATACTGCTAAGAAAATGACTGGGACTGTCACGACTTCGTCAGCTCTTACAGAAGTCATAATTGGCAGAGACAAGGAACGCGATGAAATATTAAGGATGCTCCACGAAACAGCAGATGATTGTGAACCAAGCTCATGGAACAACAAGTGTTATTCCGTGATAGGCATCTATGGTATTGGAGGTTCTGGGAAGACAACGCTAGCACAACATGTCTGTAATTATGAACGGAGGGATAACCACTTTTGCCTTATCATGTGGGTTCATGTTTCTCAAAGTTTCAGTGTGAACAAAATTTATCGAGAGATGCTTGAGTCAGCTTCAGGGGAACCATCCCATGAGTTCTGTAATCTTGACTCCCTGCAGATGAAATTAGAGGCAGCACTGACTAGCAAAAGATTCTTGCTAGTACTAGATGACATCTGGCCTGAGAAGGATGTTAATTCACAGTACAAGCTGGATCAACTGCTTTCACCATTGAAGGTCGGGAAGAGAGGGAGCAAGGTCCTAGTCACAACTCGATTCGCAGATGCCGCTATGTCTCTAGGTGCTCGGGACCCTCTGAAAGTACCTGACTTAAATGAGAAGGATTTCCTCCTGCTTTTTATGCATTATGCGCTTGATAGTGTGAGGCTTGACAGCCGACAAGTAGAACAATTTCAAACGATTGGGGAAGAGATTATGAAAAAACTAAAAGGATCTCCATTAGCAGCAAGACTAGTTGGAGCCCGATTACGCAAACAATTAAATCCAATGTTTTGGCGAAGGGTTGAAAACCAGGACCTGCTGACTCATACCATGGGAGCTCTGTGGTGGAGCTACCGGCAGCTGGATGGTCAGGTTAAGCGTTGTTTTGCTTACTGTAGCATGTTTCCCCCAGGGCATATGTTTGCACGTAATGAGTTAGTTGAGTTATGGATGGCAGAAGGCTTTATTAAGACGACCAGTGGTGACGAGCAAATGGAAGATGTAGGCCAGAACTACTTTGATGAACTAGTGTCATGCTCATTTCTGCAAACAACAAAAACAGCTGATGGTAGTGAGAATGAGCGGTTTACTATGCACGACCTCCTTCATGAATTGGCAGCGATGGTATCTGGAAATGATTGCTTTAGAGTGGAAGAAGGCGAGAACAAAGAATTTCCTTCGGATGCTCGTCATCTTTTTATCAATTTGTATGACCCAGTGAAGGCTACGGAGCAGATTTGCAAACTGAAAAAGTTGCGCACACTAATATTCACTACAGCTTTTGGTGGATCAGCAATGACCATAGAAGCCCTCGAGGGCATGTTGAAGAAATTAAGAAAGCTGCGTGTGGTGCAAGTATGCCTAGACGGTGATGTGATGATGATTCCAGCCAGTATCTGCGGCTTAAAACATCTACGATGTCTCACTGTTCATAGCTTTGGGTGGACTAAGGTTAACTTGCCAAGAGACTTTGACAAACTTTACCATTTGCAGATTCTAGAGATCCCTAATACAGGTGTTTTGAGCTGTAGCAATGTGAAAAGCATGGGCAACCTGATCAGTTTGCGGCATGTTAGAAATCCAAGTAGTTGGTTACTTTCCGAGTCTTCTGTTTTGGTCTTTCCTTGGATTGGAGAGCTAAAATCACTTCGAGAATTAAGTCACTTCGCAGTGATGAATGAGAAGAGCCATGAGTTGCAGCAGCTAAAGAGCCTAAATAATCTTCATGGCACTCTAAGCATTTGTGGCCTTCAACATGTTGGAAGCAAGGAAAGAGCTTTGGAAGCCAAGCTAACTGATAAGAAGCACCTCACAGGATTGTCACTTACTTGGTTCCAGGAGCAGAGCTGTAACAACACAGACCTGGATGTGGAGATAATTGAGGGCTTGTGTCCGCCATCACAGATCACACACCTGCAAATATATGGCTACCATGGATGGAAATATCCAACCTGGTTGTCACAAAATCAGAACTGTCCAGTAACGAACCTTGAATTTCTCCATCTCTGGAATTGCTTTAACATGGAAGCTCTTCCAACTATTGCTGAGCTTTTTGGTAATCTTCGTGAACTTAGAGTCTTCAATCTTCCAAGGCTAAACATCTTGCCAAGACTTCCGGATATGTTGAAGAGGCTAAACATACGTAACTGTAAAGCCCTGGTTGTGACATGTGTGGAAGATGTGGAGATGATAAGGTCAATGCTTATTGAGCGGGTTTCTCAAACTGACCTGCCCATGAAGATCACACATCATGAGGAAATTAGTAGGTTCGCTAGTGAGCAGCCTGACATGTTCAATGCAATGCTGTGCGACATCATCGGCCTATCTTCACCAGTGCCTGAAAACAGTGAAAATATGTTGGCGAGCATCGTGCCTTTTATCTGTTGTCAGATAGAACCAGAAGATTATCCTCGGTTGTTGCTTCCTGCATCACTCGACTGTCTCCATCTTACAAAATGGATCATTACAGATACTGCCCTGCAGAACTGCTTGCGGAGCTGTACCTGCCTTACTGTTTTGGAGTTAGAAGGAGTTCCCTTTTGCAAAGCAATCCCTTATGATGTACTGAAACCTCTTGTAGAACTCCGCGTCATCGATTGTGTCCACTTTACTCGTTTGCTAGGCCTAGCTGATCTCAGTAACCTGAGACGCCTTTCAATCAGAAATTGCCCCAACCTTGAGACCCTTCAAGACTCCGACAAAGTGCCAGCCGCCCTTTACTGGCTCAGCGTTGGTGACATAACCCTTGTGCCACAGCTGCTATCAAGAGAAGCCTGCTCATCCCTACCGCGGCTTACAGTTGTTGACTCGACGGAGCTAAGAGGGGAAGAGATCCTGGAGCAGTTGACCTCACTTAAGTTCTTGAACTTACATAGCTGCATATGGGACAACTTGCCGCAGAACTTGGCAAGCCTGGCAAGCCTCCAAAAGTTGGCTTTGATAAACTGCAAAAATATCCGATCACTTCCAATGTTACATGGGTCTCTACAGTCTTTTAAACTCAGTTTCTGCGATCCACCATTCATGAAGAGCTGTCAAGAGGTTGGGCATCCAAATTGGCAGAAGATTGCACACGTCCCTAGAAAACATTTTAATTACGGTTGATATGAACTTATAGCAAATCACTTGGCAAGGGAATGCAGTTTCACTACAAACGTGTGGAGTTTTGTATGTAGCTGGTTTGGTTTCAACCAATCATCTTCCTTTCAGCTAAATGCAGATTTTGCAGAATGGTGGGACTCCGTACTTCGCTCAGTGCAAGGGGAAAGAGCGAGGAAGACGATGATAGGAGCGCTACTCACTGCATGGTGGCATGTATGGCTCGAGCGGAAACGACGGATTTTCAAGAATCAGTCTAAAGTGAATTACAAGTAGCATTTTTAGTAAAAGAAAATATCAACCTCATAGTGCTATCGAAACATGCCGATGCCTGATTCTCTGTTAGGCCTACCCAGTTGTTTTCTATTTCATCTGTAATAGATGATTTGAGCGGCAAGTTTTTTATTTTCTCGCTGATTGTAATGATTGGCACCTTTTATTCCTTCTAATATATACTACGGATCTCCTGCCGTTTAATGTTTCAAAAAAAAATGCAAATCTTCGTTTCCTGGTAATTCATGTTTGAATTGTCTGCCAAGTGGGTGTCTACGTGTCCCACGAGCTTAGGCCTGTCGGCAAGCTAGGGTGCTTATGCCCTGTTTAGATTCTAACTTTTTTCTTCAAACTTTTTACTTTTTCGTTACATCGAATTTTTCTACATACATAAACTTTCAATTTTTTCCATCACATCGTTTCAATTTCTTCAAACTTCCAATTTTGACGTGGAACTAATCACAACCTTAGCTTGTTGGGAAACTTTCAAAACAATGCAGTCATTTCAGTCCATATACTGTTTTTGTTTTGTTATGTTGATTTCATGATTTGTTTTCACCAAAGGCAGGAATAAACGTCTCGTGCGGCCGCGGTCTCGCCCGGGCGCGTAGCGAGTGCGCCAGCAGTAGGCCGCTCCGCTCTTCTCGCATGGATAGGATCTGTTATTTGAACTACCTGAATAGATAGAGGAATGGCAAAATATGGAAACGAAAATGAAACGGTTTTGCTGTTATACCGAGCGTTACGATATTTTACCACATCTTTTGAGGAAACTACCGTTCCCACCCTGCATTGAAGCAAACTAGAACCTACGGCACGCTTCGCGGCGCCCTTGCTGTGTAAATGAGGAAAATAAATAAGGAGGCCCTGAAGAGCCTATTAAGTGAATTGACTGTAGCATCGCTAGCTATAGCATTCAGGTTGTGAGGAAAAACAGTGATGGATTAAGTAGACATAAAATACATAGACTGAATGTTAACATTGTTTGTGGAGAACAATGCATAATCTAGAGTGCATTATTATACATAAAAGTATATTTAACAATAAATCAAATGATAGAAAAAGAATTAATAATTACTTAAGTTCTTTTAATAAGACGAACGGTCAAACATATTTAAAAAAGTCAACGACGTCAAACATTTAGGGATAGAGGAGGGAGTAATAAGATATGTTACATCCAAGGTTTTTTTTATGGTACAGAGAGAGTGTAGGCTGGCGGTGAAGGGCATCGTGCGCCAACTGATCGGCTGAGAAGGGGAGGAGCAGCACGTCCTCGCCCAATCCACGACCAGAGGATGATGGAGGAGCGTCAAATTTGTTAGGTAAAATCAAACCCGATGACCGAGGAAACCCAACCAAATTAAATTTGTTCGCCTGTTCTGGGTTGTTTCTTTTATTTTAATTTTGCTGAATATATTTTCGGTTGGCATTTTCAAAGAATTCTTAAAAAACCCAATAACAAAACCGGTTGCCCACCCCTAGCAAATTTTGTGTCTTCAAAAATATCCATGCCAAAAATTTATCACGTTTTTGTGTGCATGCAAAAACTACAATTGGAAATTCTCTGCATCACAAAACCATAATTTCACTTTATGTGATGTTCTGTTAATACTATTAACTAGCATAGTGGACCACGCAGATTGCACGGCTATCATCATTATATTTTCTCTCATATAATTGCATATACGTTTTCGCAATGTATTATTCAAATATATTAAAATGACAACATAATTTTAAATTTTGTACTAAATTTACGAAACTACAAATGTGTAATATTCATATTATATTTTATATACGTGTTAGTTATTAATTATTTTTAATATCAAATTTTAGTTATTTGTAAATAATATTCCTATATGAACTATAGTCTCGTCTTTCAATATTTCTTTTTTAATTTCAAATTTTTGTTATCTATAAATTGTATTTTTATATAGACTCTAGGCTCTTCTTCCAATATTATTTGTTTTTAATTCTGAATTTTTATTATTTCTATTTTCTATGTGGACTCTAAACTTATCTTTCAATATTCTTTAATTTTTAATTTCGAATTTCAGTTACTTCTAAATTGTATTCCTATATTGAATTTAGACTCTTCTTCCCATTTTTTTAATTCCGAATTTTAGTTATTTGTAAATTGTATTTTTATATGAACTCTAAACACTACTTTTAATTTTATTATGTTTATTTCGAATTTTACTTAGTTTTAAATTCCTACATTGACTCTATACTCTACTTCTAATATTCCTTATTTTTAATTCCGAATTTATATTATTTCTTAATTGTATTTCTATATGGACTCTATACTCTATTTCTAATATTCCTTATTTTTAATTCCGAATTTCTATTATTTCTTAATTGTATTTCTATATGGACTCTAGTCTCCTCTTCCAATATTCCTTATTTTTTTAATTCCGAATTTGAGGTATTTCTAAATTGTATTTCTATATGGACTCTGTTTTTCTTTTTCTCCGATTAATATGAGAATTTTTAGACCGTGCGAGCGAACGTGGAGGCTCCTTTTTCTATTCCTTTAATAAGTTAATAGATTTCTGCGAGTCTGGGAGAAAAAAAAAATCAAATAATAGTTAAACAATATTTGCTTCCAATTAATGGATGTCTATGTTAAACAGTGATGGCACAACCTATCCTTATCACTAATTTTGTCCATCTTGGAGTAGGGCCAACCTGTTGGCAAGGAAATTTACCAAATGATGAATAAACAAATTAATGAAGAAAAATCATATACGACTTCACCCAATCAGTATGATTAAATAATGTAAGGACGACTTGACTTGCGACATATGAGGAGTGAAGCTGGGCATTGGCAGGAATATATTTGACCATTTCCCCTTCCATATTTCTCGCAGAGAGGAAAGCAGAAGCAAGATCGACATCGATCATGGCGGAGGTTGCTGCAGTAGGGTGGGCCATCTCGGCGCTAGGGTGGATCGCATCGCCCATCACCACCAGGCTACTCAACCGCGGCTTCGATCTCCTCGGTTTAAATATATATTCTAATCACTTGATTTAAGTATATATCGATATAAAGATTATATATCGTTAATATCTACAGCCGATCGAGTAGATTTAGTTCTTTCTTATTTTATTTATTTATGGCTGCCGATCGATGCATATATAACATCGGCTCAAAGATAAATGATACGTCATCGGCACCTAACCGATCGGCTATCGTTTATGGATTTAACCACGGTTTTTTTGTCTTTGTTTCTTGTTGATTGCAGGATAAAATCAACTGATACACTAGCATACTTGAAGGCGAGTTTTTGGATCTACACTGGAGTTAAGCAGATTTCCCAGGACTCGTGTTTTCACATCAACACTATCCTTATCACCATTTTTCTCCATCTTGGAGTAGGGCCAACCTGTTCGTCATCTGATGTAGTTGGCAAGGAAATTTACCAAATGATGAATAAACAAACTAATGAAGAAAGGTCATCTACGACTTCACCTAACCAGTTTGACTAAATAATGTAAGGACGGCTTGACTTGTGATTAGGAGTTAAGCTGCGCATTGGCAGGAATATATTCAATCGTCAATTCCCTTTACATTTCTCGCAGAGAGCTAGGAAAGCAGAAGCAAGACATCGATCGATCATGGCGGAGGTTGCTGCAGTAGAGTGGGCCATCTCGACGCTAGGGTGGATCGCATCGCCCATCACCACCAGGCTACTCAACCACGGCCTCGATCTCCTCGGTTTCGACGAATCCGACAAGCTGCGGGACTTGGAAGCCCGGATCCTCCCACGGATGGCGCAGTTGATGGAGCAGGCTGACAGGATCCCTCTTGGGCAGCGTGCTCACCTGGAGCAGTGGACAAACAGGCTCCGCTCCACCTTCTACGACGCCGAAGACATCTTGGATGCCGCCGATTACCACCGCCTCGAGAAGCAGGTACGGTTTACCTTGACCTCTGAAATATGCGCGGCCTTTTGATTTGCAGATCCTGTTTAAGGCATAAATTATACAGTACTCTGTTTGCAGATCCTCTGAAATATTATTTAGTTTGTAGTAACAAAATTATAACTATATAAAAAATATTCAAATGTCAATCCAATGATAAAATTTTTAGCAAGTAAAATTATAGTACTAAATATTAGTCAAAATGTTTTGAAGGTGGAATCTAGAAATACGTGGACTCCTTATATTTTAGGATGTATATTTTAGGATGGAGGGAGTCCTCCAGTACTATGTCTACTGTATTTATTATTAGGATTTTTTTGACCTTGTGTACTGTGGTATTTCCGCCCATAATTTTATTTATACTACTGACTGAACCAACAATATAATAATGAACAGCATGTCTCAATTGAGGAGCACATAGGAGGATTAATACACGTATGATATTATTTGGTTTTGTATTATTTCCATCCATACCACTCCAATAAAATTCTTGTATTAATAGAAGAAATTTGTGCTCTATGCTCCTTAGAATATTTAGAAGCAAAGAAATGGTTTAATTTTTAAGAGTAAATTTCACAAAACTACATGTTTTATGGTTCAAGTTGTAGAAAACCACACACATTTTGACACTTGGCACTTAAGTATATATATTTTGGTAGTTTAGTTTCACAAAACTACACTATCGATGAATGGATTCACCCGTGAGATGACGTGGTTATTTCATTTAGGATGATGACGTGGCATATCCTATTAATTTCGTGCGATGGCTAGTAATAGGATGCCATGTTCTCGTCCTATGTAAAACAGCCACGTCATCTCGCGAGTGAATCCATTCATTGATAGTATGGTTCTGTGAAACTACACTACCAAAATATATGTATTTAAGTGCCAAGAGTCAAAATGTATGTGTTTTTCTGTAATTTGGACTACACGTTTTGTGAAATTTACTCAATTTTTAATGATGTAGCCCCTTTCTGTTGCCTCTTGGAGAGCTCTCATTAAGATTGATCTCTCCCTCTTAGTTCATAGGCTTAATATACTTGAGAGAGACTCTCTTAAATTGTGGATTAACTTATTGTAATTTGAACCTTTTATTTTAATATAGTAACTGTGGAGGGCTTCCCTACAGTGTTTCTCCTAAAAATAGAAGAAATTTGTTGTTGTTTTTTTTCTTTTGCACTATATAGCCATATAGGGGAATTTTACAGTTACCCCAAGATATCTAAATTTTACACTAAAACTCTTCGTACCTTGAGTTGTATGATCGAACACAAGTAACCAAGCCTACCAGGGGGGTGAATGGTAGGGAAAACCAAAAACACAAAACTTTTAGCGGAAATAAAAGTTACCCTCAAATCGATGAAAATCTCTCAAAGTAGATGACAACTTTATTGCTTCTGTCTGTGTTAACAAAGTGCAACAACAGCACTCCTTACAAAAATCTCGACTAAACTCGAAATCCTAACTAAACTATCAACTCAATTGCTCTCAAAGCGATACAGGAAAACATCATGCTCCCTCTCTATTTATACCATAAAACCCCCTACTCAAAGTAGGTGTAGAACTCCTATTTCTAATAGGACTCAATACACAATTTCCATACCTTTTACAATTTCTCAAAACCTGCAGCCACACCGGCCACAGACAAGTCGGACTCTCCTCGCCGTCACAGCAGCGACACGTCCTCCTGTTCTCCTGAGCCGACTCGGCTTGCCACAGCCCTGAGCCAACCTATCAGATCAACACACATGCATGCAGCCACATGCACCTGTACATGCATCCACATACACGCATACACGCCACTGTGTACACATATATGCACAATACAGTAACACCGCAACAGTACCTCGAGTACTGTAGCAACCATATAATACTCCACAATTTTCCTCCACGAACACCGACGCTTGCACGCACACCTCGTGAAGCCCGTTGCGAAGATCTCTCCCACACGATGTTCATCCACCGTATGCCATCTCGTATCTAACTTCGTCACCCGGTATCCTTGATCGTTTGGACCTCAACTCGTCCCTGAGTCTAGTTCCGATCCCCACCGTTGACCGAAGTTGACCTCTAAGAATCCTGACTCTAGTCACCTTCTCACATGGTATCCCGACCGCACTAGACCTCTGCTCCTCCCTGAGCATAGTCCCGATCCTCACCATTGACCAAGGCTGACCTCAAGTCACCTGCACACAATCAGACAAAACAACCGTTCCTGGGCACAGATATCACAACCTGACCCACATTAGTCATACGCACTCACACCAACATCCACACATCTTTTCAAACCAATTCTTTGATTAAATCATTTGCATAGTCAATTGTTCATCACAAATATTAATCATGACAATGATTTCACATGAGTTATTTAGCACCTACAAGTATCAAATTTTATACTAGAAAATATGATATTCTCTTATATCTTCTCAAGGATAGTAAAATTACTCATAGCCGTAACCTTTTAGCCTGTAGCTGTAATCCATGAGTTTTTAGCTGACCACATACTCACAACAAGGGGATGGATTCACTATATTGACAGGGCTAAATGTTTGTTATCATATTCACCATAGTCATCTTACAAAAGTGGGCACAGTTTACTCGTCTACAGTAGAGTAAGACCGATATGGTAAGACTAAAGAAAAAAAATGTAAAATTGAGAAGACCCCAATGTGTTATGGTCAAATTAAGTTACAGAAAACTAAACCACATTATTTCGACTTGTGACACAACTAACCTTCTATATTACGATCCTAAGGTTTCACAAAACCCCATCCCTATAAAGTTGCATATTACATATTAACATGCATTATACATGGATATTGTAAAACCCTTAGGGCTTTTAAATTAAATACATGTAATATGTCACAAAACCCATCCAAAATAATCCCTAAACCTCCCAAATGTTCAACTTTGGTGCAGGTCATTTCTCGATCAGGTGCTAGTCCAATGCTAAATCACGTGAAACATATCACCTCGGGAAAAATCAGCAAGTTGAAGAAAATTCTAAAGAAGTTAGAAAACATAATGGAAGAAGGGTCTCAGTTTTTGCCACCTTTGACAAGCACCAGTAGCAATGTTACAAATGGCAGTGACATAACAAATCCTGCTAACAAAACTACTGGGATTATCTCAACTTCCTCAGCTCTAACACAAGTCATAATTGGCAGAGACAAGGAACGTGATGAGATAGTAAGGATGCTCCATGAAACGACAGGTGATTGTGAACCAAGCTCCTTGAAGAGCAAGTGTTATTCTGTGATTGGCATCTATGGTATTGGGGGTTCTGGGAAGACAACACTAGCACAACATATCTGTAGTTATGAGCGTACACAGATGAACAACTACTTTTGCCCTATCATGTGGGTTCATGTTTCTCAAAGTTTTGATGTGGGCAAAATTTATGGAGAGATGCTGGAGGCAGCTTCAGGGAAGTCATCCCATGACCGTGTCTTCAGTAATCTTGACACCCTACAAATGAAGTTGGAGGCAGAATTGGCTGGCAAAAGATTCTTGTTAGTACTAGATGACATATGGCCTGAGAAGGATGTAAGCGTGCGGTACAAACTGGACCAACTACTTTCTCCATTGAAGGTAGGTGAGAGAGGGAGTAAGGTCCTAGTGACAACTCGATCTGCAGATGCAGCTATTTCACTAGGTGCTCAGAACCCTATGCAAATCACAGACTTAAATGATAATGATTTCTTCAAGGTCTTTATGAATTATGCACTTGATGGTGTCATTCTTGATAGCCAAGAATTAGAAGAATTACAAACGATTGGAGGAGAGATTGCGAAAAAATTGAAGGGATCACCATTAGCATCGAGATTAGTAGGAGCTCGGCTACGCAAAGAACTAGTAGCAGCCTGGCCACGCAGAGCATCATATACCATGTTTTGGAGAATTGTCGAAGAACAAGATCTTTTGCGTGATACTATGGGGGCTCTTTGGTGGAGTTACCAACAGCTCGATGGGCATGTTAAGCGTTGCTTTGCTTATTGTAGCATGTTTCCCCCAGGACATGAGTTTGAACGTGATAACTTAGTTAAATTATGGATGGCAGAAGACTTTATAGAGATCACTCGTTCTGTTGAACAAATGGAAAATGTAGGTCAGAACTATTTCGATGAGCTAGTGTCATGTTCATTTCTTCAAGCTAGAACAAACACTGATGGCAGTGAGAATGAGAAGTTTATCATGCATGATCTGCTGCATGATTTGGCAGTGAGGACTTCTGGAAGTGATTGTTTTCGTGTTGAACATGGTGATCAAACGAAAGAATTTCCTCCTGATGTCCGGCATCTTTACGTCAGTTCCTATGATCCAAGGAAGCTTACAGAGATTTGCAAGCTGAAAAGATTGCGCACACTAATCATTTCCTATGGGTCAGCGGTAACCATAGAAGCACTTGAGTGCATGATGAAGAAATTAAAGATGTTGCGTGTGGTGCAAGTGCGTGTAGATGGCCAAATGCTGATGATCCCACACTGCCTTTGTGACTTGATACACCTACGCAGTCTTACCTGTACTGGCTTCACCCTGAGGAAGGTACATTTGCCTAGAAATTTGGACAAACTATATCATTTGCAGATCCTAGATCTCCCTCGTGGAGGAGTTTTAGAGTTCTCACGTGTTGTAAACATGAGCGACCTGGTTAGCTTGTGGCACATTCGAAACTCTCCTTATCATTTTAGTTATTCCGATATTTCAGGTTTTCCAGGCGTCGGGGAGCTGAAATCACTCAGAGAGTTGAGTGACTTCACGGTGAGGAAGGAGAAGGGGTATGAGTTGCATCAGCTGGTGAACCTAAATAAACTTCGTGGCTGCCTGAGAATCAGTGGCCTTCAAAATGTGGAAAGCAAGGAGAGAGCACTAGAGGCCAAGCTAACTGAAAAGAAGCACCTCACAGCATTGTCACTTGTATGGTCTAATCCAACGGAACAAGTGTGCTCTCCAGACCTCCAATTGGAGATAATTGAGAGCCTCTGCCCACCATCATTACTCAAAGAATTGGAAATATTTCGCTACAGTGGATTGAAGTACCCAAGCTGGTTGACACAGAGTTTTAGGTGCTTGCAACGCCTTGAAATTAAGGAATGCTTCAATCTGAAAGCACTTCCAGATATTGGTGAGCTCTTTATTCATCTTCGCACTCTTGCACTCCTTCATCTTCCAAAGCTAGAAATATTGCCAAGGCTTCCAGATAGCCTGAAGAGACTAGACATTGAGCAATGCCATTCACTGGTTCTTACTTGTGTGGAAGATGTGGAGATGATAAGGTCCCTCCTTACCGAGCAAGCATCTCATATTGACCGCTCCTTGAATATTATGATACATCCGGAGGAAATAGATAGGTTTGCTAATGAGCAGCCTGTCAAATTTCATAGGATCGTGTTGGACATATTCGGCAGATGTGATAAGTTACCTCTTAGGCTTATCCGAGGTCAGATAAGAGTGGAAGATCACTCTCAATTTTTGTTTCCTGCATCAATGGACAGGCTCACTATCTCAGATTGTGCCATAACAGACACTGTCCTGCATAACTGCTTGAGAGGTTCTACATCCCTAACTTGGTTGTTCTTATCAGAACTTCCTTTTATCATATCAATCCCTTCTGAGGTGATGAATTCTCTAGCTATGCTTCAGCACCTCTGCATCACCAGGTGTGCCCAGCTTACCTATTTGCAAGGCCTAAATCATCTCAGTTGCCTGCGATCCCTCGAGATTAATCAGTGCCCCAACCTTAGGGCCCTTCAAGAGGATGAGAAAGTGCAAGTCGTTGACGCAATCTACATTAATGATATCCCCCTTCTGCCACAACTGTTGTCAAGAGAAGGCTTCTCATCCCTACGAGAGCTTTATTTCACGGGTCAGAAGGAGCTGAAGGAAGAAGAAGAAGAAGAAATCCTGCGGCAACAGTTTGCTTCTCTAACGTTCCTCAGGCGCATCGTGTTTAACAAGTGGAACAGATTGCCAGACACTTTGGTGAACCTAACGTGCCTCCAGAACTTGGGTTTGAAACGCTGCAATATCCGGTCACTTCCAACTCTGCCCGCATCTCTACAGGTTCTTACATTCAATACCTGCGACAAGTCGTTCGTGAGGACCTGCCAAATGGTTGTACATCCAAATTACCAAAAGATTGCCCATGTCCCTGTGAAAGAATTCTTTTCTTACGAGTAGAAATCCTGCAGCTACAGAAGAACAAGTGGCATTATCACTCATCTAGGGCTCTTTTGCTATTCAGGCACTGAGTTGGTGACCTATAGGGACCGGAAGGTATGAATAAGTTGATGCCTTTAGCTTCGTCGCCCAAACTAGTCTCCCTCTGACCCCTCCTTGCCGTTCCTGTTGACCTTGTTTTTTTTCCCTCTACTGTATTGCCTTAAAACATGTGAACCTAATTGCTTAATCTTTTCCAACCAAATTCCAGCTGGTAACATCTATCCATGCATGTTCATGTAACTAGTCCAGCCCTAGCTTTTAACCAATAGGCTACAGCAAAACGATGTGCAATCTTCTTGCTCAAGTCTGTAGGCACTTGACACTCTGGCAGAACATTGTACCTGGAATCTTGCAGATGTCAAGGAGAACCGAGCTGAAGCTGGGAAAAGAAGGCCATTGAACACGAAACAAAGGGACTGGAGGTTGCAAACTTCATGTAAAGCGGTGAAGAAAGCAACCCTATACTTGGACTAAAACATGATGGCATATGTTTGGATAGCAGTGATTTAGAACAGGGTTCACTCTATCGGTTGAGGCCTTTTGATCGGGGATCACCGAAATCCCAAAATTTCAGAAATTTCCGTCCGAAATTTCCAAAATTTTGAGCAAAATTTAGTTGAATTTGAACAAATATTACCCAAATTCATGAAAAATTTAAAAATTTTCGGCCGAATTAATATCGTATAGGAGGTGACCGAAATTTTCCAACCCTGATTTAGAACCAACTCCAGTATTAGTGTTAATTGGAACGAAATCTCACATACTCTCTGTAGTACTTGCCATACTGGATTAGGGTCTACTCTACTTGATTTGTGGAACAGAATGAATTTTCTGGAGGCAAATTTAATTGTAAGGCACAGTTATTTCTGAGTTACATTCTGAGCATAACACATAATAGGATGGCAAATATATCTGGGAAGCAATACTCCCTCCATCCCTTAATATAAGGAATTTTGACATTTTACTTGCACTGTTTAACCATTCGTCGTATTCAAAAAATTTGTACAAATATAAAAAATGAAAAGTTGTGCTTAAAGTACTTTGGATAATAAAGTAAGTCACAAATAAAATAAATAATAATTCAAAAAAATTTAAATAAGACGAATGGTCAAACAATATAAACAAAATGTCAAAATCCCTTATATTAAGGAATGGAGGGAGTACATTCTATGGAATCACTCATTTTGGGTACTGGATTTTTCTGTGTATTCTCTACTGTTTCAAGCTCATGATCGTACAAAGTGTGATGAATTCTCTGCAGTTGACTGCATTTGAAAGCTGTTCTCATGCTAGTGTTCATGATGTATATTATTCATCAGTACATTGTTGTGTACATGTTTGTTCTCTCAGTCCTCACAAAGGATACAAGCGGACTGAGTACAAATTTATTTATTCAGACTTGGCATCAAGCAAGCAAGCTAGCTCATCACAATCTACACTAAGCTCCATGCTTACTCCTCTTCTTGAGAAACCTTGCTGGGCTGAACGGCGCCTATCTCGAACCTCCTCAACCAGGGCCCGAGCGCGAGCTTCCGGGGAGCAGCACGGCTTTGGCGAGGTTGCCGGCCATCGGTGAGGGGGTGGGGGCACGCTCGGAAACCGAGAGAGGCAGAGAAGCGAGCTCGGTCCTGGTGGAGGCATCGAGCAGCGCTGTTGCAGCGAGGATGCGATCGGCAGGTCGTGCTCCTACCGTCGCTGAAGGAGATCGATCAGATCTAGCGTCTCCCAGGCTTGGAGAAGCCAGATATGACCACTAGCTTCTGGCCTTCTGCATCGCGCCTTCTCCTCGTCGTCGGGGCAGGCCTTCCTGCCTCCTGAGATGTGTGGTGGCGACCGGAGAAGAGAAGGGGAAGGGGGCGGGGCTGGGCATTATGGTTTTACCATTTGGATGGTTAGTACCACGTGGACTGGGCATTCAGTACTGGCAGGTACCGATTCTTGCCAGCCATCCGATCATAATGAATCAACGGACTAAATTTGGTATCGCCCTCACCTGATGGATGGTAAAATTCCTCTAAAAATAAACAATGGAAGCCTGGTAAATAATATTTATATAGAAAGTTTTTTTTTTACCCTACTGGGGAAAAATATCAGGGGCAAGAACATGGACATACACAACAAGCGTCTATAAGAATTAGCTTATAATAGAAGTCCTTACTTCACGATCAACCATAAACAGTTAAATTCATGAAACGCATCACTCAAGGAATAAACATGGACGTGTCTACAATGAGACCGTTCTCTATATGGTCATAATCAGCTACCTCAACCCCATATCTAGTTGCTACTAGTATACTCAAAAGTGCATGTATTTTTTTCTTCTTATGGAATTTTCTTTTAGATTACCCATCTTATTTACGATCCGATTACACCATTGTGTTCATAACAATTAAATCTTTATAACAAGATCTCACATGACTATATTTTTATGAAAAAATAGAAACTACTTTTATAATATATCTAAATTAC
>CM020181.1:116623-147787 GCA_009805545.1 Oryza longistaminata
CTTCTTAGTCATAAAAGTAATTTAATAAAGCTTGAAAGTAATTTACCTATATTGTAGAAGTAACTTAAAACAAAAGTGAAGTAACTTGTTACGGCATCGAAAGAAATCTATACATTCATGTTGTGAGTTGTTTATTTTATAATCATTTTTAGTCAATGATGTAATTTGTGCTGATTAAATTTAATTTCTATATAGACTCATGTTTTTACCTCCATAACGGATTTACCTTTAATGTCGTGATAAAGTTACTTTCTTTTTTTCTAAGTTACTTCTATAATATATGTAAATTACTTTTAGGCTTTATTGAATTTATTTTTATGGGTCAAAGAAGTAATTTAGTGAAATCTAAAAGTAATTTAGATATATTATAAAAGTAATTTCTAATTTTTCATCAAAATATAATCATGTGGGATCTTATTATAAAGATTCAATTCTTACGAACACACCGGTGTAATCGGATCGTAGATCGGATGATTAGTTTAAGAGAAAATCATTTTTGAAGCCGGCGTAGCGTAGAGCATCACATGGCTTCCAATTTGGATTCCTCTAGATGATGCCACGTCCGTAAATCACCAGGCCATGTATGGACGCACCAGCGCTTGTGGGATCAGACGGCCAATGAGTGTGTCGCGCGATAAGGCAAAACAGAGAGCGCGCGCGAATTAGATTTTGCCAATAAACATGCGTGTCCGCATAACACATACCATCTGTGGGAGAAAAATCAGCGCCAGAGCTCTTCTCGTCGCTGGTGTTCATTACACCTAAGCATGACAGCCTGGGGTTACCATCCTACGACGGTTCACCATCCCAGCTCCCAGGACAAAAAAAAAAGAACATTACATGCCCTGTTTCTGGAAGCCCAAGCGGGAGGTGTTTGGGAACTAGGGACTAAAATATAGTCTCTGTCGTATCGGATATTTGGACACTAATTTAGAGTATTAAATATAGATTAATTACAAAACCCATTCTATAATCTTGGACTAATTCACGAGACAAATCTACTGAGCCTAATTAATCTATGATTAGCCTATATGATGCTATAGTAAACATTTGCTAATTATGAATTAATTAGGCTTAAAAAATTCGCCTCGCTGATTAGTTCTTATTTATGAAATTAGTTTTTTTATTAGTCTATATTTAATACGCTAAATTAGTGTCTACATATTTGATGTGATATGTATAAAAAATTTTAGCCCCGTCTATACACCCCCGAAGCAACTAAGGGGGTGTTTGGGAGAGAGGGGCTAGTAGCACAAGTACTGACTCACCGAATCAATCATAACTTTTCTTGAATTGAAATTATGGTACATATGTCTTCCCTTAGTACAGCAATACTTCAATGCTTGTGCCACATACTAGTACACAACCCAGCTCAACGGAGGATGGTTCTTCCCTGCCAAGGATAGCCACCATGCGTGCAAAATGTAGATAATACAAATGCAAATAAGTCTTCTTCTCCAATGGAAAACCTTGAAACGCAAAAGGGAGGCAAACTCTCCATTTCACAGATGCCATGAGAAACTCAGATGTTTTTCTTAAAAAGCAATAAATAATGAAAACATCTTGACGCCAATTAGTATTACCTTAAACAGAACACTAATAATGAGCATTTATATATAGATGAGTAAATGCATTAATGTCCAGTCAACCAAGTAAAACAAATGTACAAAAGAAACAAAAATGGAATATTGTTGTAGGAACTACTTCAACCATCTACAACTGAAAGCAACAATTCAACATTAGATTCAGGTGACAAAAAAAACCTTCAATAAGGTGCCCAATCTTACCATCTCGATGCCTACATACTACCAAATCAGAAATAATATTGCCAAACCCCAATATGCTAGCTCCAGGTAATATACAAGAACAAGAGAAAAAGAGGCACCAAACACATACAGCGAAAGAGACGAATTGTCAAGGTCTCATGTGGCATAAACTCTGCGACCAACAGCTACTGGCCACTCTTGCAGTAGCAGCCGATCAGATTGGACAGCCGGTCACTCCGCAGCCTCCCAACAACCCTTGCGTCATCCTGCACAAACACAAGAAGAGCCATTCAATCGATCCGCCAAAGGCTATGGGGGCACTACTACAGATGAGACAGCCCCATGGTGCAAGCTGAACGAACCAAGAACTGGCGGAAGTCGGGCCAAGCAAAACGGATAAGGTGCTTGATAGCTACGGTTTGGCCCGTGCTATGAAGAGTCCGCGCGGTAGACAATGTCACCTTTCTGCGACACAATGTGGTCGGGAGAGAACCCATTCGTTGCCCTTGAGAGCTCAGCAAAGGTGTACTCGGTGAAGGTGAACATCAGGATGCCATCAGCCGCATGTCTCAATAGACCAATACCATTAGAATCAGCACTAAGAACAGGACAATCAGAATCAGAAATAGAATCTCGCAAAACCGTGCCCAGAAGCTCACGTACGGGATGACCTTGTGGATGGTGTTGGTGTTTCTAACTGCCTCACCTCTTTATAGCGAAAGAACACCAAGTGCGTAAACAGACTCAACACTATAGAAAAAAAATTATACTCGTGTCTTCCAAACAGCCAAGCATTACATGTTCTCTCCCGGTAGTAGAGAGTTAGGGGGAAGAATTGTAGTAACGTTAATGGTAATACACAGCTTCCACTCCTCGACCAAATTCGCGCCAGCGGACCGTACCAAAGTAAAATCCTTTTGCGGATAAA
This sequence comes from Oryza longistaminata, assembly GCA_009805545.1. Lineage (NCBI taxonomy): Eukaryota > Viridiplantae > Streptophyta > Magnoliopsida > Poales > Poaceae > Oryza > Oryza longistaminata. The sequence goes on from CM020181.1 coordinate 119,318, forward strand.
ATTTGCAAATGCATGATCCATCCACGGTCATTATCACGCCTTTCATAGCTTAATATTCATAATCCTCTGAATCTTTCTCATCATCATCTAAAGCTTCATCATGATCATCATCTGAAACGTTGTCTTCTCCTTCTTCTAAAAAATCGTTTAAATTTAGAGTGTCATTAATTGAGAGATTCTTAAGCTCAGCATCAATCTTGATATAAGACTTTACATCTTGCAGAATGAAATAGAAAGCATCAGCAACAATTTGACCAGATCTTACATCCACATGGGAGGGTGTACAATAGATTTGACCGAATTTGAGCACCGTAGACCACTCATTTGTATCTGACCGGGCTGTTCATAAAACCTGAAGTGGAAGGCGTGGCCCATAAACACCAGGCGGAACGGGCCATTCTGACACCCAACATGATTGCAGTTGCTCTTGGCGCAGAGAACCATCCCAGCACAATGCTGGTAACTATACCGGCGAGATAGAAAACGCGCATAATGTTCCTCAAGGCCCATTAAGCACATTATCAACAACCGTCAGGTCTGAGAGCCTCAGGCTAGCTTCTAAAATCCCTGACATATATACAACACAAAGTATACACATCATTCCCCATCTACCACAGAAACACAATCACCTACTAGCTGCTACTCACCACCGCTCTTGCTATTCCACATCTTCCTCCAAAACAAACCCAAACCCAGCCTACCGTGAAGCAATCGAAAAATCTGGATTAGTGGCGTACCTAGATTTTTCAACTGGGTATTGATAAACAAATTAATTTATAAAATAATATAATATTATCTTATTATTGTATAATATTATATATATTTAATATATTATTTTGTTTTGTTTTTTCTAAATATTTACATAAATTAACATTAGTTTTTTATTTCTATTACATCCTATATATTTATTCGATATTTTGGTTTTTTCTGATTTAAATTTCTTTAACATTAACCAAATTTATAATAAAAATTCTAATATTAATAAAAATAAATGTTATACCATAAATTAATTTTAAGTTATAAAACACAACGTAAGACATGTAAATCGTATGTAGTAAAGTCAAGACTCACTTTGAGTAATATTTATAGTGCACTTGATCACTAGATTCATAACAAATGTCACTCCCTAATTTATTCTATTTATCCATATAAATTATAGATATTTATTGATGAGAGATACTTGAGGGGCCTCTGCCCACCATCACAGCTCTCACAGAACTAGAAATATATTGGGTATCGGTGGTGTGAAGTAACCCGAAGTGGATTAAAACAAAATCGTTTTTAGGAGACTGAAATGCCTCAGACTACACTAAAGGAATGTTCCAATCTGGAAGCTCTTCCAGAAAATTAGTAAGTTTTATTTCATCTTCGCGAGTACACTCCTTGTCTTCCCAAGCTAGAAAGGTTGCTGAGGCTTCCCAAGATCTATATATACTAGTGGAGAGATCATCTTTCGTGGTTGGGCAAAAAACACAACTAATACTGATTCAACCAAAACCGGGACTAAAAATCATTTTTGTCCCGGTTAAAAGCCTAACGCCACTCTATGATCTTCATTTTCAGTCCTGGTTAAATAAGCGTATGCCCCTACCATCTTAGTATATAATCACTATCACTTATCCTCTCCACCTCAATTTAACTCCTCCTCGTCTTTTAACTTCTCCTCCCTTTCTCCTCTCTCTTATCCTCTCTTTTCTTTTCTTGCAGTAGCGAGGAAGCGAGCGGCGGCGGCAGCTTGCGGGCGACGGCGGCGGCCCGTGCGGCAGGAGCTGCCACCGTGTCGGGCTAGGTGCGGGGGCGGCGGCGCGAGGCGATGGCGATGGCGATGGCGGCCGGCGCGGCGGTGGAGGGATGAGCAGTTATCGTTGATTTTGCGGATTATCTGTGAATTTTTTTGATTTGTGATGTGTTTGGATCTGTAAATTTTGATGTGAATTGTGAATGTGGATGATTTTGTGATGTTTCTGTGAATATGGATGATTTTATTGTTGAGTTTTGTGGATGATTTTATTATTGAGTTTGGTTAGAAATCAATATGCAAACAACAAAAAAAAAACAATGAAAAAAAAAACTTTAGTCACGGTTGGTGCCATCTTTAGTCCTGGGTATTTGAACCGGGACTAAAGATATTGATCTTTAGTCCCGGATTCGTAGCCCCGGTTTGCTACCCAGGACTATAGGGGGTTACAAATAAGGGCTACAAATGCTTTCTCCACCAGTGATATGTCGTCGTGTCAAGCTCTGGTTCTTACTTGTGTAGAAGATGTGCAGATGATAAGATCACTTGTTATCAAGCGAGCATCTCAGATTGAGCCCTCATTGAATGTTAAGGTACATCTGGAGGTAATAGATAGGCTTGCAGACGAGCAGCCTGACAAGCTTGACACCATCCTGTTGGATATATTTGGCAGATGTGATGAGTTGCCTACAAGGCTTGTCCGAGGCCAGCTAAGACAGGAAGATTACTCACTATTTCCGTTTCCTACATCGGTGGAAAGGCTCGTTATCGCAGATTGTGCCATAACAGACACTGTCTTGCAGAACTACTTGAGAAACTCTGCATCCCTAACTTGGTTGTTCTTATCGGGTCTTCCCTTTATCACATCAATCCCTTCTGAGGTGATGAAGTCTCTAACTATGCTTCAGGAATTGTTCATCATCAGTTGTGCCCAGATTACCTGTTTGCAAGGCCTAAATCATCTCAGTAGCTTTCGATCCCTCGACATTTCGCAGTGTCCGAACCTTATGATGGACCTTAAAGAGGACGAGAAATTGCGAGTCCTCCGCGCGCTCACCACCGATGACATACACCTTGTGCCACAACTGTTATCAAGAGAAGGCTTCACATCCCTACAGTCACTTACTTTTAGGTTCATGGGGTCTGAGGAACAGATGGAAGAAGAAATGCTAGCGCAGTTTTCTTCTCTAACATCCCTCTCCCTTTGTTCTTGCATGTGGAACAGATTGCCGGAGAATTTGGCGAACCTGACATGCCTCCAGGAGTTACGTTTACATAACTGCAAAAATATCATGTCACTTCCAACCCTCCCCGTATCTCTTCGGGGTCTTATTCTTAATGCATGCGATCAGTCGTTCGTGAAGAGCTGCCAAAAGGTTGGACATCCAAATTACCAAAAGATTGCTCACGTCCCAAGTATAAGTTTTTCTTCTTAGGAGTAAAAATCATCTGTTGCAGCATCCAAATCTGCGGTGCATCAGTCCATAGGAAAGATATTTTATCTTACAAGTAGAGATCCTCTGCAATAGAAGCTACTACTAAAGCACAACAACTGGCCTTACCACGCATATAGGCTAGTCATCCAGAATGGACAGTTGCTGCTACTAAAGCACAACTAGAGCGGAAGGTATGAATGAAGTTGCTGATGAAACTTAATCTCCCTGTGATCCCTCTTTCAGGCCCGTGTTGGCCTTGTTGAATTCCTTACTACATTCAACATCGTGAACCAAGTTGCTTAATCTTTTCCAACCAAATTTCAGCAACTAACATCTATCCATACATGATGCATGCACATTTCATAGACCTATTCACAAAATGTTTGGCTATGCACTAGTATTGATATTATTATGTTGTGCTGTGGGGAAGAGAATTATGCATGTATGTTAATCTGGCAGTTGATGCATGAGTTTGATTAAGTGACAACAGCCATCTCATGACAGTGTGTGTGTGTCTATGCCTGTGCAGTAACCTGTTGATTGATCTATATATATTCTGCCCTTTTCTGTTGTTTGGGACGAACACAGACACTGAAGATTTTTGTATGGAACATTTTGTGCTATGAAGAGATTGAGCCCTGCATATTTGTTTATCAGTTGATGTAAGAATGTATGATGTTGTTCAAGTAACAATAGGTATCTGGTTCAATTGATAGTGTCTGTGCTGCTGTGCATGTGTAGAGAAACACAAGGTTGTGCATGCATGCACGTGTATGTATAGATGATGCATGTCTGTTGATTCGTTTACATTTTTGTGGCAATGTGGTGATGGGGGAGGATTATCACAGAGCAAGAGTTTGGCCCTCACTTTGTAGACTCAATCATATGCCTAACCTTACAGATTACTCCCTGTCTCAAAATACAAGGGATATAAGTTTTTTGACAGAGTCTTTAATTTAAAACTTTAACCATTAGTTTATTTGATAAAACATTATGAACAACTACAAGATTTGCATCATACATATGAAAGTAATACAGTAAGCCTGAAGTGCACACATAATAATTTCTAGGGAGAAGATGAATGTCTTTTTTTTTTTTTTGACAAAAGGCACCAGCCCGGCTTAAATTGAAAGCCACAGAAGAGAGTACATGGGGGATTCCCATTTTACAGAGACAGCATCCAAGCAAGGACCACACGTCCTGGAAACATTTTTACAGACAAGAAACCTCTAAACATGTAACAAAGCAACCTGGGAACAGCACAAGTGTTGCCTCCAGCACACATCTAGCACCTCTAAGATGAAAATCTTTTCACCGGGACATGAGCAATCTTTTGACAATTTTGATCTCCAGCCTTCTGGCAGCTCTTCATGAACAATGCATCGCAATCCTCAACCTCAAAAGACTGCAGAGATGCAGGCAGTTCTGGAAGTGATTGAATCTTTCTGCAGCAATCCAAACGCAAATTCTCAAGAGATGTCAGGTTCACTAAATTCTCCGGCAATCTGTCCCAACTGCAGCAACTGAAATCAAGGGATGTCAATGATGTAAGCTCCTCCAAGATATCTCCTCCCCTCAGCTGCTCCGATTTGTCGATTCTAAGACTCCATAGGGATGAGCAGCCTTCTCTTGACAGAAGCTGTGGCACAAGGGGTATGTCATCAATGGCAAGGCCATTTAGACTTCTCACCTTTTGATCTTCTCCAAGGGCCCTAAGGTTGGGGCACTTGGCAATGGTTAGGTGTTGCAATCTACTGAGATTGTTCAGGCCTTCCAAGTGAGTAAACTGGATGCAGTCCTCAATGGAGAGGTCAGAGAGCTTTGCCATAGACTCCATTACCTCAGAAGGGATTTCTGTGAGAAATGGAAGACACCTTAGGTTCAAGCTAACCAGGTTTGCAGAGCCTGTCAGGCAACGGTGCAGGGCTATGTTTGTGACAAAGCAGTATGAGATAATGAGCCTATCAACAACTGTTGCAGGAAGTGTAAACTTGGAGTAATCTTGCTCTCTTATATGGCCACGGATAAGCTCACCAGGCAAGCTACCACATCTGCCAAAAATGTCACACAAGATCTTTTCAAACCTGTCAGGCTGCTCACCAGCAAACCTGTCGATTTCTGCTACTTCTGTTGCAGTAATATTCAGAGATGGCTCAATTTGAGTTGCTGTCTCAACAAAGAGTGATCTTATCATGTTCACATCTTCGGTACATGTCATCACAAGGGCCTTACACTGCTGAATGTGGAGGTTCTTCAGTGTGCCCGGGAGTCTTGGCATTCTTTTCAGTTTGGGAAAACCAACGAGTTTCAGACGGAGAAGGGAAACGAAAAGCTCGCCTATTTCTGGAAGATGTTCGAGATTGTAACATCGACAGAGTTGGAGATCTTGCAGGTTCGTGAATAGACCATTCTGATTTTCTGACGACAACCAACTTGGGCACCTCAGTCCATTGTACTGTTGTATTTCCAATTCTGTGAGCTGTGACGGTGGACAGAGGCCTTCAAGTATCTCTACTTGCAGGTCTGGAGGGCAACTATGCTGCACTGAACTAGACTGTGACCATTCAAGTGACAATGATGAGAGGTACTTCTTGTCAGTAAGCTTTGCTTCTAGAGCATCCTCCTTGCTTTCAACATCTTTCAAGGCCACTGATTCTTAGCCTGCCACGAAGATGATTTATGCTCTTGAGCTGCTTCAGCTCATACCCCTTGTCCTTTCTCACTATGAAGTCACTCAATTCTCGAAGTGATTTCAGCTCCCCAATGCTAGGAAAGCCTGAAACATCAGTGTTTGGAAATACAAAACCAGAATTCCTAATGTCACGCAAGCTAATCAGGTGGCTCATGTTTTGGACGTTGGAGAAGTCTAGGACACCTGCACCACAGAGCTCTAGGATTTGCAGATGATAAGCTGTGTCCAATTTTTTGGGCAAATGTACCTTCTCTGACCAGGGGCTGTGGATTCTAAGAAATCGTAGATGCTTCAACTCACAAATGCATCCCGGGATTGACACCATTTGTCCTTGGACATCTACATGCACCACTCGTAGCTTCTTTAATTTCTTCAGCATGGCCTCAAGTTCTTCTATGGTTATCCCCAGTCCACCAAAAGTTGTAATTAGTATCAGCGTGCGCAATTTTTTCAATTTGCAAATCTTTTCCGCAAACTTCGTTTGATCGTTTGAGCAGATAAAAAGATGGCGGACATCAGGGGGGATTTCTTTCATGTCACCACTTTCAACTCGAAAGCAATCCGTTCCAGCAACCATCACGGCCAATTCATGCAGCAAATCATGCATAGTGAACCACTTATTCTTACTGCCAAAAATGTCCTTTGGTTGCAAGAATGAGCATGACACCAGTTCATCAAAATAGCTCTGACATACAACATCCATTTGCTCAGCCGAATCGGTGGTCTTTATAAAGCCTTCTGCCATCCATAAGTCAACTAGCTCATCACGTTTGAAATCGTATCCTTGAGGAAACATGCTGCAATATGCAAAGCATCGCCTAACCTGCACATTCAGGTGCTGGTAGCTCCACCACAGAGCTCCCATGGTATCAGTCAACAGGTGTTGATCTCCAACTCTTGTCCAAACAGTAACATCTAAATGTTTGCGTAGTCGAGATCCTACAATTCTTGCTGCTAATGGCGACCCCTTAAGCTTTCTCGCAATCTCCCTTCCAATGGTATAAAATGTTTCTCGTTCTTGGCCATCAAGACTCACAGCATCATCAAGTGCATAGTGCATGAAAAGATTGAAGAAATCTTCCTCGTTGAAGTTAGGTACTGGGATAATTCTCTGAGAACTAAGAGACATTGCTACATCTTTGAATCGAGTTGTGACCAGGACCTTGCTCCCTTTCTTCCCTACCTTCAATGGAGAAAGTAGTTGATTCAGTTTGTCCTGTGCAGTTGCATCCTTCTCATGCCATATATCATCTAATACAAGCAAGAATCTTTTGCCAGTTAGTTCCGCCTCTAACTTCATCTGTAATGTGTCAAGATTACTGAACTCACTGGATGGCTTCCCTGTAGCTGCCTCGAGCATCTTTTGATAAATTTTGTCCACACTGAAACCTGGTGAAACATAAATCCACATAACAGGGAAAAGGTAGCTGTCCATCTTTTCATAACTGCAAACATGTTGGGCTAACGTTGTCTTCCCAGAACCAGCAATGCCATAGATGCTAATCACTGAATAACAACACTTGCTGTTCCAGCAGCTTTGTTCACAATCACATGTTGCTTCATTGCGGGCTGGATCCAGCCTTGGGCCAAGTCCAGTGATGGCCCAGCCTATTTTGGCCCATATTAGACTTAGCATTGTGAAAACTAGTCTAAGCCCATAGTCCTTTAGGCCCATGGCCCAAGTGATCCAGGACTCGGGTTTGCCCCTGGTATCACGGAGCATCCTTACTATCTCATCACGCTCCTTGTCTCTGCCAATAATGATTTGTGTAGGAGATGAAGTGGTACTCCTAATTGATGTATTAGCAGGATTTGATATGCCATTGCTATGTGTACCACTGCCAATGGTTCTTTCTAGCAGTAGCAAAAACTGAGACCCTTCTTCAGTTAATTTTTCTAAACTCTTTAGGATTTTTTTCAACTTGCTGGTTTTTCCCGAGATGATATTCTTTGCATGATCTAGTGTCGTCATTACACCTGATGGAGAAATGCCCTGCATCATGGTGGCACAACTGAGATTTCATTTAAGGGAGCTAGCACCTGGATGTTGCAGCATGGAAAAACTAAAGTGCACAGAAACTATACAATAGAATAGATAAATTCCTCACATAAAAGATTTATTTAACCAAGTGTTTACACTTTTGGCACTACATTTCTTTTAATCCGAGGGTCTGTTCACTTTGATGCCATTTTCAATCTTACCAAATTTTAGTAAAGTTACCAAAAAAGTGGCTACATTTAGTTTGTTGCCAAAATTTGATAACTATATAAGAAATCTTATCTAAATTTTGGTAAGTTGCCAAAATTTTGGTAACTATGCCAAAATTTTGGCAATGCCAAATTTTGGTAAGGTTTTTTTTGGCATCAAAGTGAACAGGCCCTTGGAATTTGTTGCTGCAGTTCATCAAGGCTGGCTTCTATGCAAAGGCTTCCCCATCATTTCCTGAATTCCCTCCGAACAAAGAAGTCCCTTTCCAAAAAGGTTCTAGCTATTCTGTTTTTTGTGATTGTTTATTGTTTAGTTTCATTTCTTTTCTTCCATGATGAGACCATGATTAAGGAGTTAAGCATTTATATTACAGGATGTTCTGGGCATAAACAAGTGGAGGTTTGAGAAGCTAAAAGAACATATACAATGAGATATCGATGCTGAAAATGAAGCGTATGAAAGGTATACACAGAATGTTGGGTTACTGGAGGAAACGTTTGGTCTTACGGAAGATGCTGTTGATGAACCTGAAGCTGAAGCAACTTCTTCAGAACAGAGGATGGAAACATTGGTTTCCGAAGCAAAGGTGAGGCTGAAATCACCGCCGCCGCCTCGCCGCGTCGTCAGTGATCTCAGATCAAACCACACTCACTTAAATCTTTTCCGTTTGCTGATCTTGCTCGATCTCGAGCTTTTCTTGCCGCCAACGAGGTCGTCTAATCCATGGCGTGCGTAGGGAGAAGCCATGGTTGAAGAGCCTTGTGGTGATGGGTGATGCCAGCCACCCCAAGATGGAAATCGTCCACCCAACCGCGGCAATCTCCGCCATGATCGGCAAGCTCTAGCTTAGCTACCTTTACCCTTTTAATTTCTGCCAGTTCTTGTGAGAGATGCAAGACCAAAATGAGGAAGATGGGGACAATGGCTGCTTTATATTGATGCTTAATTATACTATTGCTATTTGGTTATTGCAGGTCAAGTCAAGCTAGCTCTCAAACTGCAGTGCCCTTGCATTACAGGGCTAACAATAATTAGGTCAACTCATACTTGGTCTTGATTAGGTTAATTTGCTTATTCAATTTAGATGGGAGATTTCCTTACCAACTGCAGCAAATTATGAACAGACCGGGCCCTAGTCCCAGCTGGCGAAAACGAAGTGATAAGGACCGATTGTTTAGCAAATCCTTCAACAACGACACTATTAAGGTGAAAACCACACTTTGGAAACTTCAAAAATTTTTTATACAAGTTCTTAAAAATCCACACGTATAGGTAATATGTAAATAACAATCATACAAAGTTTCACGAACAACTCAATTTCGTTAATGAGATATAAAATTAACGAATCATAGAGGAAAAACACTGTTTCTGTTTTTTTTTTTGTCTTTTTCTCCTATGTTTCTTATTTTTATATCTCACAAATAATAAAGTTGAGTTTGTCCTTGTAACTTCGCATAGTTCTCATTTTTATATCCCACAAATAATTGGCAGTGATGATTTCTGGAAATGATTGCTTTCGACTCGAAGGTGGCGACATGAATGAATTCCATCCTGATGTCCGCCATCTTTTTGTCTGCTCAAATGATATAATGGAGCTTAAAGAGAAGATTTGCAAATTGGTAAAATTATGCACACTGATATTAGTTACTCCCTCCATCGCAAAATATAAGGAATTTTGTATGGATGTGATACTTTCTAGTACTAAGAATCTGGATAGGTAAAGTACTTACTTTATTTTAAGATTCTATAACGAAATATTATATCTTATATTTTATAGAAATTCTACTACTACGAAACAAAAAAGAACCTTTAAATTCTTTTTTGAAATTAAACTAAGCGTGCTATTCTCAATCGAACTAAAGTTCAATGAAATATATATGTATTTCATACATATGAATAGAGACAATTTCAACAAAAGTTCGTATTTCCCAAGGGTCCAAATGGAATGAAAATGAAGTGATAAAATATTCCTAGAACCTCGAAAAATCTCTGCAGTCTTTTGAGGCTGAGGATTGCGATGAATTGTTCATGAGGAGCTGCAGAAGTCTGGATATCTAAATTGGCAAAAGATCGCTGTGAAAAGATTTGCATCTTCTTCCTAGAAATTACTCTCTGTGAACTTCAGGCTTACTGTTTTACTTCAGTGCAATACCAGTAATTGGTGGCATATATTGTATTTTTGTTATGTTGTGTTGTGTTGTGTTGTTGAGAATCCTCTGGATGTGTGGTTTGAGTGATGACATGGCAGCTGAGGCACAAGATTGTTCAAGTTACAACAGTCATCTGATTCTCTCATGGCTGTGCACCTATTTATTGTCCCTTGATTCATTATCTGGTGCAGTTAAAATATTAAATTGCATGTTTCAATGTGAGCATTGCTGATGGTTCTAAGGTGGTGTACAGTTTGCTTATTTTGGGGGACACTCGTTCTTGCTTATACTCCAGCATCCTTGCTTGAAAGTTGCACGGTGGCACTATGCATTTCTATATAACTGGAATAAATTTTAGGCTCTACACCAACTACAGTATGTTAATTGATCATTGCTCTATCTGCCGGAGAACAGTAATAGAAAAAAAAACATCTTTATTTGTTGTGTAGGTGAACCGGATCAGTTGCAGAACAATGACAATGGAATTTCAGCTCAATTTACCCAGCACTAGTGAGTTCCAATGTCAAGCTTCATGATACCACATTACAAAAATTGATGAATTGGAATAACAATTTCATCGCATCAATCAATATCAACCTAAAAAAAATATCTCTGAGAGATCTGAAGATCTTGTGCCTGCCGCGACTGAACAATCTCAGCAAACCAGTAGGTTTTTCTCATACAGTTGCCACAGCCGCTTCTTCAGTTTGCAAACTATTGTAGTAGTCCACAAGAACTTTCCACCCACCAGGGCACATGAAACCGTCAGGAGGGTTCTCTCCACTTTTCGCAAAAGCCCGCATCTGGTTTTGATTTGTAAAGTTAGTTTTTAACAGAACAAAATTGTCTCTGCTGCAAAGCAATTACGTGAAATATTATCTGTACCTTGGTTCCTGAGATGAACAGAAAATCTTTACTCCGTGAAGGATCAAAGAACGCCATCTTCTTCGCCACTGTATCATACGCTGCTACCTGGAGCAAATAGTTTTTACAACAAATAGTTGGTTAAATATAAAAATCTCGCAGAAAGACAGGATATTGAATATGACATGCTTCCTCCAAACAAATAATAATTCATTAAATGCTAATGCATTTTGTGAGCATCGAATACCTTGAAGGGCAATATGTTGAGTTTCTCTAAACCTGGAGCCATGCTAAGGACCTTCTTTCCATGATCTGGGTTGTACAGATCCCTCTTCTCCGTTGGATGGCCCATTCCAGCAGGATCACGACCCACAATGTAGAAATTGGCACCAGCGTTAATCCGTGCCTTTGCATGCCATTGCACTTCTGTTGGACCAGCATAATGCATCGGGGAGGGGAAAATAGACACTATAGTAGTCTCAGGATCAAGGACACCATCTTCTAAAACCTGCCATATGATCAATTTAGTAATTTGCACAGTTTGAACTAGCAAATAACTGCATAAACAAATGATTACCTTGCTGTGTTGTTCCATTCTCACAGGCAACGGGACATCATCAGCTTTCGTGAAGCCACCTAAAGGGTGCAGCAGTAGAATGGGATTCTTGAAGCCCATTTCCAAGAGGCGCCTTCTAGTATCATTCATCAACAGGGCATGCCCATTATGTACTGGATTTCTCAATTGGAAGGCAAACACAGCATCAGCCCCTCGCTTATCGAATTCATTCCTAAGTTGCTGGGGTGAGAGCCTATAGTGATCAAGACCATCGTTATATTTGATGGGTTCAATCACTTCCAGATCACCACCAATTAGCCAGTTCCCAGCTTGGGCTATTGCCTCATCTACATAAGGTAAACCAGGTGCGGTTGTCCCCCATGTTCTTGCGATTCTTTCTTCTTTGTTGTGAGGGTATATTTCCACCCTAAGAAATACAAAAAGGTATGTATGAGGATCCAATATTCTATTAAGAAACAGGACTCAAATTGACGCTAAGAAATTAACATGTTTTAGTAGTCGAATTAATTTTTCCATGAATTTCAGCCACATAAAAATTAATAAAGTATCATGACAGAAAACTTTTCATATGTAAAAATAGAACATTTGAGTCCCTAGCAGTTAACTGTCATTTCTCTGCGCCTTATTTTCACATACACCAGTTAACATATGCAAAAATAGTGAGAATAGGGCGCAGAAAAAATGTATTCGTGTTCCCTAGCACAAATTCTAGCTCTAATAGAAAAAAGAACTAGGGCCCATTTGGAATTCAGAAATTGAAAAACACATGAATTGGGTGTCATGTACAATAAATTCCTACATAAATTCAAAACACAGGAATTGACACAGATGGTTGTTAGGATTTTCACAGGAATGAACACAAGAATTCAGGTAGAGATGGCCTTCGAAACACATGAATTGATACAGATGGTTGTTTGGATTTTCACAGGAATGAACACAAGAATTCAGATAGAGATGGCCTTGTCAAGTGAAAAGGAAAATTTCCAATTAGTTGGAACGTCATAATTATTTTTCCTCCAAAATTACCCTAAAATGAGCTCCATAGGAATTTTACAGGAATCCAGTGGGTGCATTTCTTTTTTCCATAGGATTAGATTCTTACAAAATTTCTTTATTCCAAACAACCCCTAGCCTTTTGAGACAATATCTTCCAATATTTTTAGTCAACCAAGTGCTTTAGTATATGACAGATTAACGGTTAATCAATCAAAGTGAAGAAACCAACAAATTACCCAATTACAAAATAGTACTTGTTTTTTCCTCTTAAGCATCTCACATAAAGTAATTTGCCCTTTGTAGTATTTGCTGACCATTTCAAAAAAGCAGGTGCAGATGTTTTGCCTACCCTATGGGGAATCTTGTTGAAAATCTTACAAAATCTAGATGGAGTTAACATTTTTTAAATATGTTTGGTTTGTTTGGAATTAAAAATAGTTTGTTTTTCCAAGAAAGAGAGGACACTAGTGATATGGGTAGATTCCCATGAGAAGGGAAAGAATATATTATGAAAAGAGTCGTGACATGCAAGTTGATGTGATGTCAGCTTGCTACTATGCGAACTCACAGAATTAGCCAGTAAGATCTGCAAACATTAACCTAAAGATATGTTCTTTTTAGATAATTGCTACTTTTATTTTTCCTTCTATAAAAAATTGTAGTAGTCTCTGTCTCTCTCAATCGTCAACACAGAAACAGTACATGGGCACTTCAATCTTAACACGACGCGAATTACGCAGCTAAAAAGAAATTTAACTGTTCCTCACATGGCAAAAAACGGATCAGTAGGGAATTCTTATGCAATAACAACGAGAGCGACATGGCTGAAAAGCAACAGCACAGTCAAAGAACAACAACAACTTATTCCAAAAAACTCTTGTCCATTGAACTTACTAGTGGTGCTCTACACTGCTATGGTGATGGTCCCCAAACAGGCTAGGATGCTTGCACAAAAAATTTCTCACAACTAAAAGATAGTACCCTGTAAGTGATGCAATTGTTCTGTTACTGTAGTTCCTCTCTGTTTTGTTTTATTTCTTAGGAGAAGGGGATCGGATTCTGTTGCTGGATTTATTGATTGATTGAATCAGAATGAAATTCCAAACCAAGATTCCTGCGTGCTACATTCCTCTACGAAAAGAAAAATTGCCTTGAAATTTCAACAGATTGTAAATTGCCATCAGAAACAAGTATTTCAGACCCAATACGTGATAAAATTGAACAGATTTACCATGTGGGAGTCATTTCTATACGAAAGCTACAAATTTTGTGTTCGATCCAACAGTAATTAAATGCAGATAAAGAGAGATGGAATGGAGAATCGCGAGCAATAAAAGGAACAAAATTCACCAAGAAAAGGGAGAGAGGAGGTCACCTGCGTAGGATGGCGAGGACGGCGCCGTCGGGGCCATGGAGCGCGACGTCGGGGCTGGCCCCGATCTCCTCCTTCTCCCGGTCGCCGATGGCGAGGACGATGGGGAGCGACATGTTGACGACGCCCGCGCCGTCGGGGAGGCGGATGCAGTTGAAGTGCAGCGACTGGAGGTACTCGTGCTCCCGCATGAACCCCCGCAGCGGGCTCGCCCACCCCTCGGCGAGCACGTGCGCCCACTCCACGTCGACGGGGGAGAGGCGGACGCGCGGGAGCGCCTCCGCCTCGCCGCGCCGCGCCGCGCGCGCTCGGCCGGCGCCGCCACGAGGTCGAACGAGCGCGCCCCGTCCGGGTCGATGAGGGAGCTCCTGACGGTGACGGACATGGCGCGGCGGCCGGGGCGGGCGCGGGCGCGGCGCGGCGAGGGGAGGCCGGAGGGAGGCGCGGTGGGCGAGCGAGGCGGAGGCGCGGAGGCGCCGCGGCGGGAGGCGTGGAGGCGGGAGGGATGGGGTTGGGGAGGTGGAGGTGGGTGGTGGTGGCCATGGGTGGGCGCGCGCAAGGTGTTCGACCGACGGGACGAATGGCGTGGCGTGGCGTGGCGTGGGCGCGCGGAGTATGGATTATTGTTTTTGTTTATTAATTGGTTTGCTTTGCCCTTGTTCCTGGAATGGTTTGGAGAGATTTGCTCATATTTATACTATATAGCAATCAAGTAGGGATGACATATGACGTGACACACTAACTCTCACTCTGATGGTTTTACTCGTTGACCACATCTTTGACAATTTTATGCTATAATATCTTACTCCTGCGTATGCAATTATGTCAGATCAAGGCACTGTTTGTAAAGGGTTAAAGGGTAGTATCTAATTATTGATTAGTATTATTATTACTAACTGGGAAGGTAACCCGCGCATTCGTGCGGGCACGTGTCGTGCGCTGAGTTTGAGATAAGTATAAGAGCGAAATATTAAATGGAGAACATCTGCCGCGATTTGTCCATAAATTGTTTTCATCGGTATTAATTGCTTAATAAGTTTCTAATTTATTAGTTTTATATTATATCATATTTAAGTAATATCTATAAGCAATTATTTATAGTCTTCTTTATCATTCGAAAATAAGGTAGTCTTATTTTTCTTTAGAAAACATGTCAATGAAAGTAAAGTAAAGTGTTTTTTTAATTGCATATGAATTATAATAGTTCATTAAAAGATGAATTGGGTGGGATATGAAGCTCCACTAAATGGTTTGAGAGGTGATCCACCTGTGAATATTTCATGTTGGGTGGGTGATAGGCTCCATGCAACCGAACGTGAATACGATAATGATGAAATATAATTGCGCATTAATATTTTGGAAATGTCTTGTACCATGAATATATGCTTATCTTTTATATAATATAGATCTAACGGTTATAACTAATAGTTCACAGGTTTAAAAGCTATAGAAGTATTCCAATAATGTAGCTTAAAAATTATGGTTGTTTTAATATCCATTGTTCTTGCGAAGTGAGTGTAGCTCCAATTGGTTAAGTTTCTTGTGGTGGAATTTGCCCACCTAGTTCAAGGCCTAGACTTAACATGGGTGCTCGCATTCACGGCTAATTATTCTTTCAGCGGTAGGTGTCGTACCCGTCGACAGCGAGACGCTCGTGGTGACATCGTCAATCTCAAAATATATCGACTCAATCTTTTAGAGGTACTCAAAGGGGCAGAGGGTGCGCGTCCTGTGTTTCTAAAAAAATCTAATATTGTTGATTGTTTCTGTTTAGTTTAATAGCTAAGAAATAGTGAGGAGACAACAAAACTTATTTTCTTTTTTCTTAAAAATTGTATGGATTAGTGAATAATAGCTAGTACGTAGAATATATATGATCCAAAGTAATGAATTTTTTTAATAATATAGTTAACTTGATTCTTTAATTTTAAATTTTATAGTAAATAATCTAATTTATCTCCTACTTAGGCAACATTCGATCTCATTGGTTGAGCTTATGCAGGGCACGAAAAACGATGTATGTCATCCACGTAAGATTAATTAAGTATTAAATATTAGAAACATGAAAATAGATTTAAAAAATGTATAGGAAGTATTTGAAAAACACGCATAGTTTAATAGTTCAGAGAACATGTTCAAGATAAATGAGGGAGAGCCAATCGGATAAGCACTTTAGAACTCAACATTGAATTTATTACTTATATACTTAAAAAAATATCTACAAATCAAAAGCATAGATTGAGTCATTAACGGCTAAAATCCTGACTATGTTTTGCAAGAAAAAAATGCGACATATTTTTAAACAATACATTTTTTATTTGTGTTTCTAACAATATGTCCTGAGTAATATTTTAATTACTCATTATTTCATCTTTAACTATAAATGTAGTCCCATTGATGCAAATAAAATCTATGACTATGTTTTGCAAGAAAAAAATGCGACATATTTTTAAACAATACATTTTTTATTTGTGTTTCTAACAATATGTCCCGAGTAATATTTTAATTACTCATTATTTCATCTTTAACTATAAATGTAGGCCCATTGATGCAAATAAAATCTATCTATACTCAACCATTGTAGTGTAAAATGATACGTTTATTTGATATTTTACATTATATTATAGATCTCTTTTTGGGTGTGCATATTTTACAAAGTAATATATTCTTCTTATACTACCACCTTCACTAAATATTTGACATTGATCATCATAAAGAAAATAAAAAAATCCAGAGGAAGTATAATAGAAAATCTACTCTAAAATCATTGTTTTCTTTCGGTAGTTTCACTAAATATTTAACGTTGGCCGTCATATAAAAATAGAGAGAAAGTGAAAATCCAGTTTAAAAAGCAATGTTTCTTTTCCAAGTAGTACGTAGTAGTACAGTATATATATGCAGTATGTTTTTTTTTTTTTGCTGAATATCATTTCTTCTTTTCTCGTTTGTGGATGTTAACTCGTACATACCTAAGCCTTGTTGGCTTATTCCGACCAATACTCTTTAGGTAAGTATTACATGTAAATTAGGAGGGATAGATTACTATTTATAATGGATCTAATCTAACGGTGTAAACTAATGTGTCCACCAACTTAAATGAAAATCGAGGGCTAGATTTTTCTTTTTTTTTTATTAGAATTTTTAAGATTTTCTCTATTTTATTAGAGCGCCATGTGGCGGCATGAGAGCGTTTTTAGAGCGCTATATGGCGACATGAGAGCGTTTGTAGAAAGTTTAATGGACTTTTAGTATATAATAGATAGATAGATAGATAATAGATAGATAGATAGATAAAGGACCTCATCGGATGGCATTTGTTTTGGCTGATCAGCCATTTAAACAAAATAAGCTAGCCAATATGTATTGAAGTTTGGCTAAATTGGAGGCAGCTTTGGCTGATCAGCCAAAGTATTTGGCCATCTGATGAGTTACATATTTCAGGAGTTATACAGCTTGTTGATCCATGAATTAAATTTGGAAATATATTATTGATATTTTTTTCAAAAAAATTAGGATGTAAATTTTTTTTCACAAAATACTGTCAGTATCGCTCAACGGATGCACGAAAATGGCGTGGACGTGACAACACCCGCGGTGTTGCACGGTGACGGCGCGAGATCGCGCGGTCGCGCGGAACCAAATAGGAGTCAGAGAATTTGTACAAGTCTTTTGTGTAAATATTTTCAAAGAAAATTCCATATGGATAGCAGTTAACTCTTGGGACATGTCAAGCGGCCATCTGGGCTTCAACGCTGACTTATGATTACTAAAAAAATACTTGTAAAAAGTTACTGACAACTTAGAAATCTGCTCTTCCAATAACGTCGCTGGCTCTATCATTACATACATACTGTACATTTTAAAAATTGGTTTAATCATAGATAGCGTGCACAATTTCTTTGTCCAAAGCCATGAAAAACAGAGTTGTGTTCCTCTTTCTCTTGAGCATCAATCATTTCTCAAGTGAAGTCACGGAGCATAGAAAAAGGGTATTGATTCCGATTCCAAACGCACGGCCGTCATCATGTACGTTTCATGTCCACGAATCGCCATGGAAAAAGCGAGCAATGATGTAGAACGATATGGTTTCATTCATTTGTAGATTGGATGCTTGGAAATTTCGCTTTCAGAGATGAAGAGAGAAGCTTCAAAAATTGGGAGCCACAGGATAAATGGAGATAGACTTGGCGTGACATTTTGGACCAAGAGCCAAGATGCCATCTTCTTCCTTTTGGGCACCTCTTTTTGTTTTGGATTTTTGCGCATGATGTGCAATCTCTGATTCTTTCATCGCCTTGCCCTTTCTTAATTTGCAACAGTTTTGCAAAAGCATGGTATATTTGTTGTTTTTCTAAAAAGAGTGAGAAAAGATTAAATGATAGTACAATGAATCTGAATACGCATATGTCCAGATTCATGGACAGAAATCGAATTATTGAAACTAAAAGAGTACATAATTTGAGTAGGACAATATTGGGTCATTGTTGACTATCACTACAACTTGATAAGCACGCATAACGCATTCTGGACCGCTTAGAGAGTGAACGATTAAAACATGACGTCAACGAACTAATTAAGCGTATGCACAACAGTACGAAGTCGAATTAATAAGATGCCTCCTGGCACCTTCATCTGTCACGTGGATAAAGGAGTTGCCCCTTGAAGAGGTTGAAGAGGGGCTCTACCTCTGAAACAAGATACTTTCAGGTTGGACCCCGTTGATTTTTGATATTTATTTTCATCGTTCATCTTATTAAAAAATTTATTCAGAGAGTAAAATACAAATGCGGTCTTTTAAACTTATAAACGGATATCATATATACTCATAAACTAGTAAAATGCAGATCTAGATTTCTAAACTTGGTAAATTATGTCATGTAGGTCCAAACCGCATTTGTTTCATTTTATGATGTACATGCCACGTTACATCTATAGTGTGCCACAACAATAGTCACACCAGTGACAAAAGGTTATTTGGCTTTTTTTTTTTTTTGACCTAAATGACATGCTATGACATACGTTAAACAGGTTTCAATATTAGATCCGTATTTATAAGTTCACGAATATGTAAAAAAATCAAATATAAGTTATGTATAAAATACTTGTAATTATAAAACAAAATGTAACAAAATAAATAATAATTACTAATAAAAATAGTTAAACGTACATTAAAAGTCAAAAACAAACTATTGAACACCTTTATCGTCTCTTGCCAACTATTTAAATGCCACAACATTCATCGGTTATCTTGTTACTAAAAGTTTAGCCAGCTAGAAATATATTATTTTTTATAGAAAAATAATATAACTTCTATTCAACCAAAATGCACAATACAATATTGTCTTTTTTGACATTGCTTTTGATCTCATATCTACTAGATTTAAAATTTATAAGTTAAATTATAGTGGTTTGAAATTTTATATTTTCTATGAAATACGAATAAAATAATTCATCCCAATGTTACAATGTTATGAATGTAATCACAAATCCAAATATCTAGACTTGTGCCCGAACATATGAGGAAGGACGAGGAAAGTTGTTCGGGGGATATATCGATCACTGTAATGCTTGCTGGGCTGGCCTTTCGGGCTTGGGCCCAACAAGGTACAGAGAACTTCGAAATTATTTAAGTAAGGGCACACGATAGTGTTAGCGAATAGTATATATTTTAAAAAAGAAGCACTTCCTCCAACTCTCCCTTGAAACTTTTCTTATAGCCCTCATCCTGCAGTGTATTGAAATTATCTCCATGGCTTTTAACGTGTGTATTTACTATAACTTTTTATTTCTGCAATACTGCTGGTTCTGGAAAAGCTTTATTCGATTTCTGGAAATTTTACAATAGAGTTTATGATTCATATCTCGCACTTTGGAACATACAAAAATTTTAGAATCATGCTTCAAAGAAGAGGAGGTATATCTATTCCTTTGGATGTTTTGAAGACTAGCATGACCGTTTGAAATAATGATATTAATTGTTACTTGTTGCATTATCACAACCAAAAAAAAACGTAGTACAATATAAATATTACATGTTCTTTTTAGCATTACGCTACATCACAACTTTAAGGCCGCACCTACAGAAAGAACTTGTTGAAAATTTGAATTCAGTTATTTTAGTGCTCTCTCCATATTTTAATGTATGACGCCGTTGACTTTTTATCCAACGTTTGACCATTCGTCTTATTTAAAAAATTTATGTAACTATCATTTATTTTATTGTGACTTAATTCATCATAAAATATTCTTTAAGCATGACATAAATATTATAAATATTCTCATATTTGCACAAAAATTTTGAATAAAACGAATAGTCAAACATCTATCTATTATATACTAAAAGTCCATTAAATTAAACTTCCTACAAACGCTCCTAAATCGCCACTTGGCGCTCTAATAAATTAGAGAAATCAAAGAAATTCTGAGAAAAAAGCAAAACATCTGTGACGCCCCGATTTTCGTTCGAGATTAAAAATCATTTAATAATGCATTTCCTAGAAATTAAATAAAAAGTTAAGCAATTTATCCAAGTGAATTATGGGGAGAATTAAAATTTTTCCTTTAAAAATCATTGGCCGGGAATATTTTGCAATATTCTTTGTGCCCTAAAATACTCTCCGGATTTTTCCGTGATTTTTCGGAGCTCAAGAAGTAAATTTAATAGCACAAAGTTCATTAAACCAACTAAATAAAAAAGAAAACGAATTAAAATTTCCCCCTCTTTGTTTTTGGGCCGCCCCGGCCCAATCCCCCTCCCCCTCTCGGGCTCTCTCTCTCCCTCGGCCCAGCTCGCCGCTCGGCCCTCTCCTCCCCGAAGTCTACTCTGCCTCCCCAGCCGGCTGGGGCTCCTCTTTGGCCGACAGATGGGACCCATGGGCCCACCTGTCATCCCCAAGGAAGCACCCCTCTCCCACTCCTCCCACAGTTTTTCCCCAAAACCGGCGCCGGTTTGGCCCCCACGATCCCACGATGCCTCGCCACTTCGCCGGCCGTTGCCGCCCGACTCCGCTCCTCGGGCTCGGTCCGGCCTCCCCTCCCTATAAAAACATTCCCCGCGCCTCCTCTCCATTTTCCCCTCTCTCCCGAGCCCTCCCGTGCACCGAAAAACCACCCGCCACCGTCGCACCTCCCGCCGCCGCTCGCCCGCGACCCTCCCAGCCGGTCCGCCACAGCCGCTCCCACCACCGGCCGTTTCGCGCGACCGCCACCAGCGGCTCGCCGCAGTCGTGCCGCACCCCGGCATCCCGCTCCATTTCCCCTCCCCGTCCGAAGCACCGTCGCCACGCGCACACCTCCTCCACCGCCGCCGCCGACTCAGCCGCCGCTTGGCGCCGCTCCTAGCCACCCAAGTCGCGCTGTCGCCGCCGCTCGCTTCGCAGCGTCGAGGAGCACCTCGGCCGCCGCTTTTCACGGCCGGGATCCCGCTGGAACACGGTTCCCCTCGCGCGCCGGTGAGCATTCGCCCCCCGTTCTCTACCTCTGACCAGTGATTCATGCCGCTGGGAGCCCCTCTCCCCTCCTAACCTCTCCCATCCTCCCCAGGTCCTTTCGCGCCGCCGTCCGCCGGTTCCCGGCTCGCGAACGCCGCCGGGCCCGCCGTTCCGCCTTCGTCCCGAGAAGCGCCGACCCCGACTTCCCCCGCCTTTCCCCGCCTCGTCGGTCGCGTCCTGTGAGCTCCTCCTCTCCCTCCTTGCCTCCCTCCTCTGTCTTCCGTGCGGCCTGTCGCGCCGTGGTCGGCGGACCACCGACCTTGCGCCGCCGGCCGTTAGGGTCGGCGGCCAGCGTGCCCGCCTCCGCTCGCCTGGGCCGCCCGGATCCCCCTTGCCGCGCCGCGCCCGCGCTTCTCGCGTGCGTCGCCCAGGAGGCCGCGCCGCCGTGAGCCGTCGCTCGGCCGGGCCGGCCTGAGCGTTGCCCAGGTGCTCAACCGCGCCACCCGTGGCCGCCCGATCAAGCTCGGGCTGATCTGGGCCGTCGGTTTTCCCGTGGACCGGCGGTGGACCACCCCGTGGTCCCCAGTCCACGGTGGACCGGATTCCTTGACCCGCTGAGTGTGGGGCCGCGCTGTCGGCGCCGGCCTCTTTGATGACGTCAGCGCTTAAGCTTTTTCCTTTGAGAAAATAAATAATTATTGCGAAATAAATTGATCTAATTCTAGAAATTCATTTAAATGGCTCAAAACTTCTAAAATCCATATCTAATTCATACAACTCTCAAATTGGGCCATTCCAACTTACAAAATTCATCTAAAATTGAGCTCTACATGTTTGTTACTTTTATGTACTGTTTCCTTGGTTTTTATTAGAGTTTTTCCCTCATTTTTGCGTGCCAGCGTGTAGAATCCGTTGTTTTCGGAAGTTTCACGGTCGCAAGGATCAGTGTTTCAGAAGGTTGTTGGTGAAGAAGCAGGCAAGTCACACATTCCTTAGCAGTGTTGATCAATTTATAATGTTTTAACACGTTTGCAAATAAATATGCATGTTTTGCTAATGCACATGGACTGGTATTGCCTATCTTGCTCGCTTTGTGCCATGTTTACTTGATATTCTGTTCTTTGTTCAACCTGGGGTAATAAATCGACTAGCTCATGTTACTTATGTGACCTAGATAGAACTATATGCTTAGCATGCTTATACTACCACTAGCTCAATTGATGGGATAATTGCAGTATTAGACTCTTAGTATCATGACATGACGAGCTGTGTGCTCGAGACATCCGACCATGTTTCATGGTCGTTTTATCCAACTAAATGATGAGACTGAATGGTGGGTGGAGTGTTGGGTGCATGGTTTTGCTAGTTGCACCCATGGCAATTAAGGAACCGTCACGGGAAACCCTGGAGAGAATTTCTCGTGGTTACCACAAGCCAGCGTGGGGCACGGCTGGGCTTGTTAGTGTAGCTTCCTCTAGCTGACGCATTCCAGGCAAGGGTGGGCGTGATGGAGCGGGGCGGGCACCCTGCGACGGCCTCCTGTCGTTCCGGAATTCACCTAGGCACGAGAGGGGAATGCCGTTGCCGCTGGGGACGGGGGTAAAACCTGAGGTGTGTGTGCTGGCTAAGGGGGTTATGCGAAAGGTCCTGTCACGGCCCTCTTTCCGGTATGTCGTGGTGGCATGTGGCCATCGGGAAGTGTGTGGGGCCTGTGTTTGTGGGTAAGTGTAACACCTTTGACTCAGGTAAAACTATTCGAAAGCCCGTGCCGGGTTTATGGCGGTCGACCAGATTTCACGTGATTAGTCCACGTTAATAACATCGAACTCAATGCACTGTAGTTCAGGTGGGTTGGTTGGGCCTGTTCACGTGGTGTAAGCGTTGATCAGTGGAGATTTATGTTACTATTTAAATTACTCAAGACATTTATCTTGTTTTTGCTCAACTAAAATGTTTACAACTGCCGTTTACGCAAATAGCCACAAACCATCTTGTATCCTTGCACGTCTGGCATCGTTGGTGTGGCTTGCTGAGATACGGTGGTTGACTCAGCCTTGCTATTATTCCTCTTTTCAGAAGTGTAGTGCTTTGAGTTGAAGACGAAGTTAAAGACAAGGCTTCAGACCCCAGTTGAGTTTTGCCTGTGGAGTTGGAGCTGAAGCCCGCTAGGATGCTTTTTTCCGCTGCTGCTAGCTTTGTTTCGGTGCGAGGACCTAGTGCCATCTTCTATAAGTATTTTATCGCTTTATTTACATTTGGAACTGCATTTACTTGTCGTTTTGGTGTCTCTGGCTGTCTGGACAGGGATTTAATACACAAAATAGTCTGGAAATTTGGGGCTAATTTCTTGGCGTGACAACATCCGACCCTTGATTTTTCATTTAATATGGTGGACCCATTATCTTTAACCATTAGATCAAAATCAAAAAAAATCTAATCCAAACCCACCAACTCTGGGCTCCTCCTCCTCTCCCCATCACGTACGTACGTAACGTACAGTCCATCGTCGTCATCCCTCCTCACCGTCTCTATCCTCTATCATTCTTTCCATTATTTAATTTCTAGCTACCAAAATTTATGATGATTAACAAAAATGCACATTATAAACCGATAGATTTAATCTACTATTAATATCCTTAAAAATATATTTAACTCCTACCAACGTTCCTAACCATCACGTGATACTGCTATAAACGCTCCTACATCACAATAAATGCTGCTAATGAATTAGAGAATCGTGAGATATTCAACGCTCCAAGCGTCATGGATACTCTACAAACCCTCCTACCCCACAATGAGCTCTAATGAATTAGAGAAATTGTAGATATTCAGAAAAAAATAATATGTCATCTTGTTTTTACTTAATTGATGGATCCATTATTTTAGATCATTAGATTTGATTCTTACTTTTAGAAAAATTAAAACATAATATTTCATTCTAATAACACGTCCACGTCAAAAGAAATGCATACATTCATAAAGTTACGCAGGAAAATGGTAGCATGAAAATACGTATGTAATCAGTCGCACACATACGTACGTTTTACGGGAAAAATGATATACAACCCAAGCAAAAAAACCCAACAAACATACTTATAGAATGACTGGAAAAATATAATTTACAAACTACATACTTAGTGATAAACTTAAAAAACTGCCTATGCATCCGAAAAATGAACAGCATGAGATTTGTCGCAAGTCACTACATATTTTCTTAGTATGGATTGGAAATAAAATTCACTTTGAATTGGGATATTCCATGTTAGAGGAAGCTAAAATATATTATTCCTCTTATATTTTCCTATAACGTTTGACATCCATCTTATTAAAAAAATAATAAGATTATTCAGTCAAAAAACGATAATAAGATTAAAATAGACTTCACCCGTTGCAATGCACAGACATTTTTTTCTAGTAATTTAAAATTCTTGTATAAATATGTAAAAATATAAATTGGGATTATAGATTTTTGATGATAAAACAAGTCATGATAAAACAAATATCATTTATATATTTTTTAATACAAATGGTCAAATGTCATATCAAAATTCAATAGTGTCATACATTCAAAATCATTACGAGTACTTCACATACATTAAATTGGTAAACATATTATTTTAGGCCATTAAATATCCCTATCCTAATAGCCCATGTACGTATGTAGAATTCAACAGAAAAAAGCTAAAAAAAATACATTCCAAGCGGAAAACGATACATACGCACATAGTATTATTTAGAAAAGTAAGCGGTCTTTAAAACTAGGATTTTCTATGATTTAAAGGTAATATTAGTCCATAATCAAACACAGTTGAACTATATCAAAGATAAATTATACTGAGTTAAACTACATCAAAGATAAAATATCAAATTAATGGCCTTTAAATGTCCTTACTTGAAATTATATATCACAAAATTTTTATCACTAAATGAACTATGAACGGATTATAATGGTTATTTGTAGGGCTAAATACATCATAACACATGGTGTCGACATGTAATAATTATAGACACAATAACTTTTAAATAATTTTACATCATAATTTATGGTGCAAAATATCACCTAACAAATATACAACACTAATTTGAACGTACGTATGTAAAAGAAAAACAGTAGAATTTAATCATCTTTTTTGAAGTATATCTAATTTAATTTTGAAAGCTTTTTTATTTTTCAAAACTATTTGACTGGTGTAGATATGAACTCAAAAGCATACATGGTCAAAAAACTAGAAGCATACATTCTATGTAGATATGAAAAAATAATATCAAAAATATTCTAGTCACTATAATACAACCCCTTAATACATCACGATAATTATGGTCATATATGTAAATTTGTTTTCTTTGCCAAAATAGTATTGGCAGCAAATGAACAATCAAACATTAAAGTACTCATGATATATTTTCTAATAGTGGAGAAATTCTGACGTGACTGTAAGTGCACTCCAATAATGAATAAGCTATAGTAAATAAGTTTCGGAAAATAAACAAAATTTTGAAATTAGTAAATTTGTCTGGAACAACAAGTGTTAAAGGCAAACCAGGGGTTAATCTTGGAGATTATTAGTGTGGTATCTCTCTTTAAATATATTTATCAGTAATATCCATTGATCAACCTCGGTCATTTTTTAAAAAGGATATTGTATCTATAGAATTAAAATTTGAGTAATATTAGTGAACACAATAAACAAGCTATGTCTACTCTATACCATAAAACAACTCATAACATAAAAACAAATTATTTTCGTCACCTTCGTCTTCTCTTTGTACTTTTATGAAGGGCACCATGCATGATAGTAGAGCATTCTACGCAATCATAAGTAAAGCAGAGGCATACATATGGCAGGCTGAGGTAGTCCCAATGAGAGGATGCCTTTAGCAATAGAGCTCAACTTCCTATTTCAGGAGGCAATTCTCTATAAGGGCACCTATAATTAATTAGGCATTAAAATTATGCTCCACGCTGGTCTAGAAGGGCATGGCTATGAGAAACCCATATTTCAAGGTAGCAGGGAAGAAAGCCTCGGTGCCCGCGGTCGGCTTCACCCAATACATGAATATGCTTATCTGATTTAACGTTGTTATCCTATTAATTGATAGAAAAGGTATTTTTAGAATATTTAGACATAGATTTGGAAATAAGCGAGACATGGATACTCATCTAAATAATATAGATGATTTTTGTAGTTAACTAATAATGTATTAATCTTATTGTAATGGTATGATGTAGTTTGATCTATTAAATAGACTCTCAGCTTTCAAAAACAATAATAATGATAATAAGTATCCACTAAAACAATATAATCATCATAAGAAGAGGTGACAATAGAAAAGTGATTTTTATTTTAAATTTAGGAGATACTCTTATCATTTAGTATTTTTGAGATAGTATAAATGTTTTTTATTATAAGATAATATATAGTACTCTACAATGGATATGGTAAGTTGACTTATTTTATTATTCTTTTCATAAATAAATAAATAATATGCCAACCTTCTTCCTAGACCAAAAGAAGCATTATAAATGATTTCTTGTAGGCATGAATTAAATACTAAATAATTTCAAGCTACCAAATAGTTTGAAAAAAATTACTGAGCGATGCTAATGAAGAAAAGTTGTGAAGAAATAGTACTTTTGAAGCATGGCAGGTATCATCTGGTTTATATTCCAGTTATATAGGTTTCCAAAACATAACATATTATACATGCCCGCGCATCGCGCGGGCTACCTTTCTAGTTGGTCAAAAAGTCAACGGCGTCATACATTAAAATACGGAGGGAGTAAGTAGCAAACCAAGTATACGTAGCAACTAAAGACGAATACAAGCCTCGGAGTACTGGGGCATGGACATTACGACTGCAAGAGTTTGAGAACTAGACAATGAGAGTGAACTGACCGAGCTCAAGTCGAGTCAATTTGGAAGTAGACCAGAAGAGTGAATTCCTGCATATTGCTTGATCAACTAATCCCTGGCGGCCTGGCCTAGAATAAGCTAATGCCCAAGTGCCCAACAGATGCACCCAAATCCAGAGTTCCCAGACATTAAATCAATTCAACATTATCTGCACACAATCATCGATCCACGGCAGAAAGTTGTAAAACTAACACGCTTTACATGCAGATCTGAAATCATTGGCACATAAAGTAGTGATGCAGTAGTACCTCTGCAACTGTCATGTGGTTGCAAAATGTCAAAAAGATGAGCTGCTTTGCCAATTACATAACAGAAGTTACCCAATTATGGAACATATTAGCAAGCACATAAATCCCAAACATGAATCGAAAATAAAAATAATCTTTATTGATATGCTATCAGTCATTGAGCATTCCAGATTGCTAGCCAGAATGTACAACAATAATCCCCCTTTCAAGGGGAGAAGAGCAGATAAGCATCGCCTTCTTCTGGACTGTGTTGCCTTCTAACTTGGTATGCACACACGCAGTCCCTCTAATCGAAGGCTAATATAATCAAGAGCAGAAACCTACTGCAGCCTATCTTAAAGTATGCTTGTGGCCGAGCACCAACTACTAAAATGGGTCTGCCAATTTACAAGATCTACTGCCTACAATTGTATTCTCTGTGATTTGCCGGTTAACGAGAACAGAGCATGCACCAGGGAAAATCTCTGCAGTTGCCAAAGCAGGACTTCAGTTGAAGGTGGACAGCAGATCCAACTCCTCCATCCAATGCAATTGTTGTATTGTATTTGTCATTGCTATTTTCTCTATCTAAGAGACTAATAGTCTGCAGAGCCATCAATTAAGTGCCCCATGTATCAGTCATACTAACGTCAGCGTCAGAACTGAGCCAGTAATCAGCGGCAATCTGCAAAACGAATAACAATTAATATCAAACAGCATTGAATGATTTGATTTATGATGTTGTTTAGACGGGATTTTCTTACATCATCTGATGGTACAATTTTCACAATGCCAGGCACTGGATCATCTCTTTTGGATGGCTCTGATGTATGCTCTCTTACACCATTGCTCTCCCCAATTTCC
>CM020181.1:155128-202600 GCA_009805545.1 Oryza longistaminata
TTTGCCAGTTCTTATTCATAGTGGTCATCTAGTTATGTTTCTATAAAAATTGGATCATTGTCAACTTTGTAATCATAAAAATGCAATTTTTTGATGCTATTTTCTCTTTTGGCTTTAATTTAAAACGTTCATATGAACAGGTCCAGGTTCAATATGTTTTGTGCATGTGGAACAAATCGCACATTTATATATTTACTCATCGCATCGCGATATTCACGGGTACGTTTAGTGAGCCACTTCGGCACGTAGAAAAAAATAATTCTTGAGCTTAAATCATTTCTCTTGTCATTTCAAGTCAAAATGCACGCCAAATGTAGTACACCATCACAACATAGAAATAAATTTGGCATGTTACGATAGGTACAATATTTTTTTCGTGTTACGGATGCTTGTTCCATGCACATGTCAGAGTGTTTCTAGGTGATAACTCCCTCCGTTTCAATAATTAAATCATTTTAGCATTGTCCACATTTATATAGATGTTAATAAATCTAGACATATCATTATATAGATGTTAATGATCTAGACTATATGATAACGGGCATGCTAGATGACTTACATTATGAAACAGATGAAGTACCGATTGATATCACAATGGGCTAGCAAGACATGTACATGTGAATCGGTTTCATACTCACAAAACGAGATAGATATAGCTATTTATACCGGTATTTTAACGCACTAACAGAAAAGGATTAGTATTAATTAATATATATCCATTTTTTCTAAGAATTAGAATGAACGTGTAAAAAGAAAAAAAGCAATGATTAATGTAATTATTATCCTACAAATCATAATAGCTATACCATTTAGTTAAAAAAAAAGAGAATTGCTATGCATCCATATTTAGTTGGTAATGTTCTAATTCTTAGAAAAAAATTTGACGAGCAGACGTCCCAGCATTGAATATGCAAACCTGCAGCATATGTGGAGTGGAAAGGCGTTGGGCTACTCTATCTCTCATCATCACTACAATAAAAATACTAGAGACAATTTTTTAATACTATTGAGACACTTTTCAAGTGCCTTACAGCGAATTGTCTCTATAAATAACTAGTTGGGTGCTAATTTGTGCCACATAATTTGCATACAAATTGTTCTAATCAATGTTAAATTCCATCAAGAAATTTTTGCCACGAGTTCACTTGTTTGTCGTCACAACATGCTTTGCTTGCCATTTTCCTTAGCAGAAGGATATCAAAAGGACTAAAACCTGTAGAATGAAAACTGTTTTTTTTAGCATATTCGTCGACATACTCTTGTAATAGATGTTTAACTTTTTCTAAATAAAGAACTAACCTGGATTACAAATCAAAGAAGCAACCTGCTATTAATTAATTTGGAAAAAATCAACAAGGCTTACAATTTTAAAAATACAACCAGCTAATAATTTGGATAATTTAATATGCCGAGATGACTTCTTATATGTCTAACTAATAGAAAAACCATGACCACAGAAAATGATGATACGAGCCTTAGATCTTATTGGTCAACATACACGAACAGGTCAGTTGGATAATTACGCTAGATATTTTGACAACCTAAGGGCAGTTACATAGACTGAAATAGATTCTACATATGTGTACATATATGAACAAATCAATATATTCATATTTGGTGAAGTCACTCTGCAAATCTGATCATGCAAGTGAGGCACATAGTGTATTAATATTTTATTCTTAACTAATACTGATAGAATTAGTTATAACAATAATTGAAAAAAAGAATGTGATAAATGCATGCATGTGAAAAAAAATAGTTTTACACTATTATTCAGAAAACAATTCTTCTAGCAATCATCTAGCTACAGTCTTCTTGAAATAAAATATTTATATATTCTTCTCTGTGCCACCACCACCTTAATGTTGTTGCAGAAAAGGCAAGAATAGCATCATAAAATATATTAATCATCATCAAACTTCAATTTAACTTTGCGATGGTCTCAAATTTTACAGATAAAGAGCTGGTACTATATAGATGGTTCAGAATATAAATTTGTAAGATAAGCATGAAGTAGAGCACTATGAGTTATCAGAGTTCTTCGGTACAACATATCTAAATATCTATGACAATTTGAAATGATTTTATATGATCCACAAGAATTTGCACCATGGATCATTCAATGGATGCGCTTTTTGCCTTTTTCGACATACTCATCGAACTGCAGCCAAATATCTGCAGACAGTTGATATCATAAGGAAAATTAGGATTCGTATATACTTACTAAATGACCATTTGAGGTACTACATTGATTAATCAGTATAGAATGGTACCCTTGAGTAAGTACCACAGCAACAGCCTTCACCATTATCTATTCTAAAATAGTTCAAAGCAGTCACTAACGAAAAACAAAGATTCCTAAGATTATACATGGCCAGCCATTTAGCTTTGAAGTTACCTTTAGATGGCACGAGGAGAAATGTAATTCCAGCGTTCAATAAAAACAAATGCTAAAAATCCTGGATCCTGGACAGTTGATCCTCGGTGAGCATCTGAGTTATAATTCCCCTGGCCATGCAACTATGCAAGTGTGTCGATGATATATGCCACTAACTCCTAGGGTCCCATCATTCCTATAGCATTACTGCATTACTTTTATAAACAAATTATAGAACAATAATATACAGTAAAATTTTCATAAGTCAGTCCTTGCATGGAATTCAGAAAGTGGTAACTTTTACCAAACGGATTTGAAAAATTGAAGGATTTTGACTACCTTTCATTTGGTTGTGAAATCAATTGTCAATCTCTGACACCGCGACAATTATGGAAAACAATCCCAGATTAATGAGAAGTTTAGCTTCACATTTGATTAAAAATTAACAAAATCTCTATTTGCTACAATCTAAAAAAAAATTGATAGAAGAATACTAACTTTGTTTCTCAAGGGGGCACGTCTGGTGTAGTACAAGTCTTAAAATGCTTCAATCAAGAAAAGCTTCTCTATCTGCAGAATGTACATGTACAGAGTTGTTGTCATCATGAGCCAACATTCTCAAATTCTAAATCAGCTTCCGCATTTGAAAATACTGCAGAACTTATCATTTTCTGATTCCATCATAAGCAACCATATATTCAGGCATCCCAGCATGTATACAACATGTTATTTGAAAAAAAATAGTTTTACACTATTATTCAGAAAACAATTCTTCTAGCAATCATCTAGCTACAGTCTTCTTGAAATAAAATATTTATATATTCTTCTCTGTGCCACCACCACCTTAATGTTGTTGCAGAAAAGGCAAGAATAGCATCATAAAATATATTAATCATCATCAAACTTCAATTTAACTTTGCGATGGTCTCAAATTTTACAGATAAAGAGCTGGTACTATATAGATGGTTCAGAATATAAATTTGTAAGATAAGCATGAAGTAGAGCACTATGAGTTATCAGAGTTCTTCGGTACAACATATCTAAATATCTATGACAATTTGAAATGATTTTATATGATCCACAAGTATTTGCACCATGGATCATTCAATGGATGCGCTTTTTGCCTTTTTCGACATACTCATCGAACTGCAGCCAAATATCTGCAGACAGTTGATATCATAAGGAAAATTAGGATTCGTATATACTTACTAAATGAACCATTTGAGGTACTACATTGATTAATCAGTATAGAATGGTACCCTTGAGTAAGTACCACAGCAACAGCCTTCACCATTATCTATTCTAAAATAGTTCAAAGCAGTCACTAACGAAAAACAAAGATTCCTAAGATTATACATGGCCAGCCATTTAGCTTTGAAGTTACCTTTAGATGGCACGAGGAGAAATGTAATTCCAGCGTTCAATAAAAACAAATGCTAAAAATCCTGGATCCTGAACAGTTGATCCTCGGTGAGCACCTGAGTTGCGATTCCCCTGGCCATGCAAGTGTGTCGATGATATATACCACCTAACTCCTAGGGTCCCATCATTCCTATAGCATTACTACATTAGTTTTATAAACAAATTATAGAACAATAATATAGAGTAAAATTTTCAAAAGTCAGTCCTTGCATAAAATTCAGAAAATGGTAACTTTTATACCAAATGGATTTGAAAATTTGAAGGATTTTGACTACACTCAGATCCGTGCCCCTGATGGCATTCCCAAAAAAACACTACCTGAATTATGGAAAACAGTTTACCTTCACAGTTGATTAAAAATTAACAAAATCTCTATTTGCTACAATCTAAAAAAAACTTGATAGAAGAATACTAACTTTGTTTCTCAAGGGGGCACGTCTGGTGTAGTACAAGTCTTAAAATGCTTCCATCAAGAAAAGCTTCTATACCTGCAGAATGTCCATGTACAGAGTTGTTGTCATCATGAGCCAACATTCTCAAATTCTAAAACAGCTTTCGCATTTGAAAATACTGAAGAACTTACCATTTTCTGATTCCATCATCAGCAACCATACATTCAGGCATCCCAGCATGTATACAACATGTTATTGTACAGACATCACAGGCAAAGACAAATTCCCCGATCTGAAAATTTCTAGATGGATTTGAAGAAAGAGATGGGAAAATTTTAGGGTTTGGGGATAGATACCGTGCAGCCGGATGGGGTCGTCATGTGCCGTCGTCAGCTGCACTCACCCTCAGCATGCCATGCGCCGCGTGCTCACCCTCAGCCCTCTTGTGTCGGAGGATACCTGCGAGGCAGGAGAAAAGGCGGCGAAGATCAGGGGCGAGGTGGAGGAGGCAAACGACTCGCATAATGGGGTGGCGCGGAGGAGATTGGCTTCCGGTGGCACAGGTCGTCGTGTGCCCTCACCCTCATGCGCCGCTGGGGTCGTCCTGAGCCCTCTTGTGACGGAGGATACCGGCGAGGCGAGAGACGATGGGGGCGGTGAAACGCGAGGGGATCAACGGGGGTGCAGGCGGAGGAGGGAGAAGCGCGAGGAGAGCGCCGGAGCGCGAGGGGAGAGGATCGATCCGGGAGCAGCGTTGTGGGTGGGGGCGCGGGCGGTGCGAGTCAGGTGAGAAGTGGGAGGGATCGATCCTAAGCCGTTGGATTGGGCGATCGAACGGTGTATACTACGCGTGTCTGCCTAATCCAATGGTTAATAGGCTACGTCTACGTTGGCTTCACCATCACCACTACGGATTTTTTAAGTAGTAGAGAGTAGAGAAGAGGCATTTTATAAAAATGTCTCTATGTCTTGTGACATTTTAATAGAGGCGTTTTTTATGTCTATAAAAGAGTAGGGACATTTTCTAGATTCAGTAAATTGTACCGCAACCATATAAAACCAGTGTGAAAAACATAAAAAATATTTCTCCTTGCTATTGCTAATCCTTGAGTGACCTCTTCAGTGATTCCTTTTTTATCTTCAATACACTACTCAACTCAACTTTATGTCATTACTTGTGCCTTGTGTTACTAATATCTAGTTCTTGAAGTGCCTCTACTAAGCTTAAAATGTCTCAAGAAAATGCCTTTACATAACAAAATGTGCTGAAAATGTCTCAAGCAAAGTTTATAGTGTTGAAAGAATGTCTATATAAGATAAATTTTAACAAAATGTGCTAAAAATGTTTCCAAAGTGTCTCTAGAGAATTTCAATAAAATGTGCTGAAAATGTCTCTAAAGTGACTCTAGAGTAAAATTTTTTGAAGCAATCCTTAAAGTGCCTCTAAAAGTGTCTCCTGATTTTAGAGGCCATTTGAAAATTGCCTCTACATCATGTTTTTGTTGTAGTGCGTGTTGGTTGCTTGGGAATATT
Organism: Oryza longistaminata; assembly: GCA_009805545.1. Lineage (NCBI taxonomy): Eukaryota > Viridiplantae > Streptophyta > Magnoliopsida > Poales > Poaceae > Oryza > Oryza longistaminata. The sequence continues at coordinate 160,853 of CM020181.1, forward strand.
GGAAACATTGGAATGGCCGCATGTTCAATCCACTACAATGATGCCTATGTCGCACTCTTTTCTTCTTTAAAGAAATGACCCGCAACTCTCCTATATGTTCAAGAAAAAAGAAATGAGAGACTTGACTATATAATCCTTGTATACCATTCAAGTAAGCCATTTGAATTGAGGATTCATCTTCCATTCTTTCCTGGTGATAAAATTTATGCAAGGAAAGCATAGTAACTCGTTAATATAGCGTGTAAATTAGTTTGTTGAGCTTAAATCATTTCTCTTATCATTTGCGTATAAAAACACACCATGTTTAGTACATCATCACAACATAGCTAATGGATATTGGAATCTTGCGAGGTCACATGTTTCTTGCCAACAAAGGACATGTTCCACCGTATAGTGGTCCATGCACACGCCAAAGTGTTTCTAGTTTAGTATTATATGTTACTACCATTGGTATCCTAACGGGAAGAAACACATTACGTGTGAATCGGTAACATCCTCGCAAAACAAGACAAATATAAACCACACGCTAAAGAAAAGGTTTAGCAACAATTAAACGGGTTAATTTTTTATGATCACGATATACATCTATTTCCACCAAGTAAAAAACAACTGGCAAACATTCAAATTACTAAAGACAAAACATAATAACTCTTTTATATAGCGAGTACTTCTTGTTAACTTGTTGTGATTAAATCAATTTCTCTTGTCATTTTCGAAAAAAAAAACCATGCCATGTGTAGTACAATCAAAGCTACTAACAGATATTGGCATATGTTGCAAAGCCACATGTTTCTTCCAAAAACAAGACATGTGTTCTACCATGCAGAGGTACAGCTTGACTGAAATGGAGAGGGGTGCCACATGCTTGCTTTACTCTGTTTCGGATCAAATTCAAGTTGATATGAATGTCTAAGTTTGCACCCAGGGGGGTGCATATATGGTGAAAATAGATAAACTATAGCTAAGAAATTTTCTTGACCGGGTTCCCAGGCACCCCTCTCTGAACATGTAGCTCCGCCCCTGTGTCAGTGTTTCTACTTTAGTATTATAAAATTGTTGCGACTACCATTGGGATCACAACGGGCTAGAGAAGAAAAACACTACGCGTCAATTGGCCCCTTCCTCTCTAAACAAGATAGGCAAAAACCCGCTCATATTTATACACAATTGTTTTGACGCATTGAAAGAAAACATATAGCTGATTACTTTTTACGATCACGATATACATATATTTCCACCTAGTAGAACACAGTTGGCAAACATTCAAATTACTAAAGAAAAACCATAATAGCTCATTTATGTAGCACACACTTCTAGTTCTAGTTAGTTGAGATTAAGTCAATTTCTCTTGTCGTTTCCGGGAAAAAACCACACCATTTGTAGTACATCATCACATCATAGGGCTACAGAAGAAAAACATTATGTGTGGATTGGTCCTATCCTCACAAAACAAGATAGAGATAAATCCTCTCCTATTTATACACAAAAGTTTCGATGCGCTAAAGAAAACATTTAGTACAATTAAGCCGATTACTTTTTCTACAATCGCGATATATATCTATTTCTACAGAGTAGAACAATTGGCAAACATTCAAATTACTAAAGAAAACACCACAATAACTCATTTATATAGCACAAAATTCTTTGTGGAGATTAAATAAATTTCACTTGTTGTATCCGGAAAATACCACGCCATGTATAATATATCATCACATCATAGCTAATAGATATTAGCATGTTGAAGGGCCACAAGTTTCTTCCCAACAAAGGACATGTGTTCCATCATGCAGAGGTCCTCGCACATGGAAGAGTGTTTCCACTTTAGTATTCCAATAATGTGCTAACTACCATTGGGATAAAAAAGGGCTACAGAAGAGAAACATTACGAGGGAATCGATACCATCCTCTTAAAACAAGATAGAGATAAGCTCACTCCTATTTATACACAAACGTTTCAACACGCTAAAAGAAAAAATTTAGCAAAAATTAAACCGATTACTTTTCTTTACGATCACAATATGCATCTATTTCCACCTAGTAGAACAATTGGCTAACATTCAAATTACTAAAGAAAACCATAATAACTTATGTATATAGCACACACTTCTAGTTTGTTGAGATTAAGTCAATTTTTTTTCGTTTCTTGAAAAAATCACGGCATGTGTAATACATCATCATATCATAGCTAGTAGATATTGGCACATGTTGCAAGACCACATGTTTCTTCCCGACGAAGGACGTGTTCTACCATGCTGAGGTCCACACAGACGTCGGAGCGTTAGAACCTTTCTACTTTAATATTATAATATTATCGTGTCTACCGATGTGAACAGGATGGGCTATAGAAGAAAAACATTACGTGTGAATCAGTCCCATCCCTTCAAAACAAGATAGACATAAAATCGCTTCTATTTATAAACAAACATTTCGACACGCTAAAAGAAAACATTTAGCAACAATTAAACCAATTACTTTTTACAATCACGATATACATCTATTTCCACCCAGTAGAACTGTTGGAAAACATTCCAATTACTAAAGTAAAACCATAATAACTCATTCACACACTTTTTGTTCATTGAGATTAAATAAATTTCTCTTATCGTTTTCAGAAAAACCATGCCATGTGTAGTACATCATAACTAATAGATATTGGCAGTTTGCAAGGCCACATGTTTCTTCCCAGCAAAGTACAAGTGTTCTACCATGCAGAGGTCCATGGACACGTCAAAGCGTTTCAAATTTAGTATTGTAATACTATTGTGACTGCCGTTGAGATCACGACGGGCTAGAGAAGAAAAACATTACGTGTGAAATTGTTACATCGATCCTCACAAAACAATATAGACATAAACCCTCTCCTCTTTATACACAAACAAACATTTTAACGCGCTACATGAAAAAAAGTTTAGCAAACAATTTAACCAATTACTTCTTTATGATCACAATATATGTCTATTCCACCTAGCAGTAAAACAGTGGCAAACATTCAAAAATTTGTAAAGAAAAACCATAATAACTCTTTTATATAGCACATACCTTTAGTTTGTTGAGATTATATCATTTCTGTTGTCATTTCCAAAAAAAAAAGCATGCCATGTGTAATACATCATCGTATGGCTAATAGATATTAGCATGTTGCAAGGCCATATGTTCCTTCCCAAAAAAGACATGCATTCTACGATGCAAAGGTCCACGCACACGTCAGAACATTTCTACATTAGTATTATAATATTATCGTGACTTGGGATTAGAACGTGCTAAAAAAGTAAATTTCGTAAAACCCCACCTATTATGGTCAAAGTTTTAGAAAACCATAATACATAAGGTTATGTGTTATGTGTCAAAATACCTATAATTTTGTTCAACTTATACCATAGTATGTGGTGTTTAATGTAATTCACTTTTTTTTACAAGAAAAGCATTATGTGTAAATCAGTCACATCCTCACGAAACAAGATAGATATAAACCTACTCCTATTTATGCAGAGACGTTTCGACGCGCTAAAAGAAAAAAGTTTAGCGAACAATTAAACTAGTTTACTTTTATACCATCACAATACATACCTATCCCACCTAGTAGTAAAACAGTTGGCAAACGTTCAAATTCCTAAAGGACAGCCATAACTAGATGAGCTAAGCGAAAACAAAAAAAAAAGATATGACTAAACCATATTTGTACAGAACTAAAAAGTGGTCAAGAAGTGAGAAGAAAACGTGATGAAGCCGAGACGGAGAGCGTGGATGGCCATGGGCCCCACCCGGCGCGTGTATGCTATAAATACCCTCTCTCTCTCCTCGCTGCCGCTTCCCACCACTGCGTCATCTCCAGATTCCCTTCTCCTGCAAGCCTCCTCTTCCGATCGCCGCCGCCCCCGCCGCCGATGGAGGGCGCCACCACTGCACACCCCGCCTCCTCCTCCGTCTCCGCCGCCCACTGGATGGCGACGGAGGATCTCGGCCTCCGCCGCAACATCATCAACAACATGTGCGTCACCACCCGCTCCCCCCCCCCTTCTCCTCTTAAATCCTCTCAACACGATCGATTTTTATTTTCTTTATTTGATTTCCTCATGGGGATTAATCGGAGTTCTGTGAGGGAGGAGCTAGCTTGGATTGCGGAGTCTCCGGCGGCCGGGGGTTTTGGTTGGCTTGTTTGGTCGCCGCCGTCGTTGCTCTAGCTGCTGTGGTTTTGGGGGTTCTTCATCCGGGTCGGCGGCGGCGGCGGCGAGGTGTAATGCTGGTTTTGCGGAGGGTTTTGCTCCATGACACTGACATGGTCGATTGATGCTCGATGCGTGCCGTACAGAATTCAGGGTTGGAGATTCACGGATTCGATTAGCCGCCGTCGCTCTATTATGATCCCGACGATCCATTAATTAGCTCTAATATTGCTTTGTTTGTGTATATGTGCATGCTATTGCAATCTATCCCAAATTACTTTGCTCTGTTTGGCGCTGCTTTCAAAGCTGGAAATCTGCCATATTCCTTTTTGGTTGCTAATTAAGTGAGATGGTGTATATAGATTTATTAATATACTGATGCATTGCTTGATTGTATGGGCCTGATTCTTGGTTGCAAAGATGTGATCAACTGATGTCAACATGTTGTTATGAGGTGTGATTCAAAGATTTTGAATTGATAAAATCTGATCGGGTTACAATATCGACTGCTTTTCAGGGTGAAGAAATTTATGACCATTACCAATTTTCAGCAAGATCATCATTACCGGGAGATCCAAAATTATGCTATCAGATGTGAACAGGACGCGCTTAACAAGACCACCAATAAGGTATATACATATATCTGTGCAGCTAATCTGTTCCTGGCTTCCTGCTCTATCGATCGATAGATAATTTGTTCCCTGTACCAATAAATATTCATATCATCGTTCGCGTGCAAGTGCAATATTGCGGTGTGTCCAATTTGTTTTCGGTGCAACAATTCATTTATATGTTCCTTCTACTTAAGCAAATGCTATATGATTGCAAATCAATCTTCAATTAGTTTGCTTCCTTTGTTATGTAATTATGTTTGCTGTACAAATAATTCTATGTTAGTTTGTTGTGGTTATAATTAATTGATAAATTGTGGGGTTCTCCAGGAAGATTATTTGAGATGCATAGCTCAAAGAATCATGAATATGGAGATGAAAGTAAGACGATCACAATCACTGCAGGCAGGGATGACGCCTAGCGCACAGAGGCCATCTTCCCAGCAGCAAAATGTATGTACCACACCACAAAATCCAGGCCAAGTGCCAGACCAGCACAGGGCTTCTGCACCAAATTCACAGATCGAAGCTAGCCAAGAACAGACTGTGATGGTGGCAGCTCCGGATCGTTACCTCAACTTCAATACCACAGCAATTAGTCCAGTGGCAATGTGTGTCCATCCTAGCCAGCAACCTCAGAGTCAACAACACCAACAACAGGCCAAGCAACTACATCCCACAAACGTTGTCGGATACAACCCAACTAGCTTGAATCAGATTCAAGGACAATCAGTTAGTGGACAAAATTTTCAGCAGAATCATGTACTAGGGCAGAATGCCAGTGGCAGTGGTACACAACAGAGGCAACTAGTTGAGACACCGGAGCAGCACCAACTGTTGAGGATGAAGCAGCAACATATGAGGGGAAACCAGCAGCAGAATTTCACCCAGAGAAACCAAATTCTTCCAGCACAGCAGGCCCATCTTGGCAAGATGCAGATTGGTCATCCTGCAGTACAGAACAATCAGCAGAATGTTAGAATGTCATGTCAGCCTATGACTCCGCCTCAATGTCAAGTTGCCACAGCTCAACAAAGCAGTCTTGGTTGTGATAGCCCTCAAACTTTAGGTACTTAACTTTCTGAGAACATTTTAATGAACAATGGACTGTGAACACCATAAGTCCATAACACTTGGCTCAAAGCTATATTTTTCTTTGTTTTTCACCGGATTTTCATATTCTGTTTGTCACTCTCAGAACCGATGGTAATTGCCGGAGAAGTGGATTGGAGGGAAGAAATATTTCAGAAGGTGAGGAACTGAGGATCCTCTATTTACATATTTGGGTCATCCACTGTACAAGTATCACTAGCTATTCCATGATCGACCCGTTAGGTTTAATCCCATATAATCATGATTTTCAAAATTTTTGTTTTCTTCATCTACAGATCAAGTCATTCAAGGATGCATACCTTTCCGAAGTTTTGGAATATGATCAAATCGTTCATGTTCCGAAGTTAACAGAGGTCTTCTGCCCTTCTCATTTTCAATTCTGCTCCTGTAAACAATTCTTCTTCAATTCAATCCCTTGTTATTTCTCGTGCATAGATCTCTTATATCGTCCGTTTCATTGTCATGTAGGAGCAACTCCGTTCATTACCTGTTGAGAATGCTGAGAAATTGAGGCGTATAAGACATGTCAAGAAAATTATCGCAATAATGCTAGACTTGTTGAATACCCAGAAAAGCAACGTGCACAAGGGTATGCAGAATATATTCCCCATATTCCAGCAGTACCTGGGGCAATTGCGACTTTCCATATCAAAAAGTAAAGCTTGGAATACAGTGGCAAAAATAGGGTGTCAGTCGCAGAATTGCAGTGAGAATTCTCATATCGTCAATCTTGGTAGCAATACAGCCCCATTCACTTGTGATGCAAGGTTAGTAGAAGCTAATTGTTCAAAGTTTCAATTTGACACATTCCTAAAAGTGTACTTCACATTTATTTCAGAACATGTTGATGCAAAACATAGTGAAAAATAAGTTAGAATTAATTGACAACTGAAAGCGTAACTTCACATTGTGTTTGATAGTATAAATCCCAAATAGTTGTTAATGATTATATATCCACTCATTCTTTTCATAGGAGATAAATATGTGTAATACATTTATTATATCTTTTTTTTTTTTGCAGTAGACAGCAAAAACAGCAAGAGCAAGTTATCAGTGCTAAAACTTCCAGGATGGAGCAAGCAATCATGACCCGAACTCCCACACCTCAACAAGAAAGCCATGGCTGCCACCTACTAGGAGTACCAAGCTCATGTTTCTCACCAAAAGCACTGCAACCTTCCTCAACCAATACTATTGAGGAGTGCTTCACCCCATCCCCGGTAACCCAGACAGTTCAACCAATTCAAGTAGCTTCACCCCATGTTACTTCACCCAGTGCTTATGGAAAATCATCCGTTCCAAAGCCTAGTGTTGCACGAGTTGTTTCACACTCTGCTTCGATAAAGTCAAGATTGGCATCATCCCCTAGCAGGCCAGAAGGTGCGCATGCTGCCTCGCCCAATAGTACTTCAGTTGAATCCACATTGCCAATTCCTATTGCCAAGCTAGGGACTGTACGAGCTGCCTCACCTTGCACTCCAGTCAAATCCACATCGCAATCGCAGCTTAGCAAGCCAGCAGTTACAGAAGTTGATTCATGCCGTGCTTCCTATGACATCTAAACTGAAATCTCCTGTTGGCAAGCCAGAGACTGCAGGAGCTGCTTCACCATGTGCTTCTGTGAAGTCCACAGTGTCACTGGACGTTGACAGTGTTACTGAATTCTTGCAGCACGGTGTTGTAGCACCTACAATAGCAAATGGTGGTTCTTCTAACCAGGCAATTCATACTCTGGTATCAGCAGCGCCACCTAAAGCTGCTCATCAAGCAGATGATCAGGTGCAAAACGGAGCTGAAGAAATGGAAGCCAAAAAGCCCTTCAGCCGCCTAATTGAAACAGTAAGTCTACCAGATTGCTCATCTCAACCAGAATTGATGCTTATGTTGTGAAATCTCCTACTAGCAGTGTTGTGCTTTGTCCCTCTATCTGTCTTTCAGCTCCTGTCTTCATCACCGGAAGCACTCCGCCACTCATCTAATTCCATGAGATTGGCTATCTGGGAGGCTGACCGAATACCAGCACCATCACCACTACCATACCGACCAAGGAACGGTAAAATGAAGTGTGACTTTGATCATGTGACATCACGTCCTATCTCATCACCATTGAGAAGCATGGATGAGAGTTGCATGACTTATGAGTGTGTTGCGTTCGAGGATGAATCGAGTGGGGAATATAATGCGAAGAGGCAGAAAACACAAGTGGTATGATATGGCTGGCCATTACTATTTTGTCTGAAATGGCAAATCCACTGTTATATGTTACCTTGTCTATCTGTTGGAACATAATTTTCTTCTAGTTAAAACCACATTGAAATCTAATAATACACTCTAAACCTTGACTTGCAGAATGCCAACGATGCTCTGGTGGACGAGATCAAAACTATCAACAACAAACTAATTGATACTGTGATGAACATTGCTGATGAAAATGGGACAGATGAAATCATTTATCAGAACGGTGGCGGGATGTTGATCAAACTCTCTTACAATTCCATGTCACTTTCGCCAAGCCTGAAATCTCTTTTCGCAGCATCTGAAATGGTATCTTTGATTATATTCTCGTAGAACCTTTCTGCATCCTATTTACCACATTGCACCACAAATCTCCCAGTGTTATTGACTGATCATTTCTCTTAATTCATGCAGACCATTGTCATGCCCGTGAAGCTGTTGGTCCCCGCGGATTATCCGAAAAGCTCTCCGATCCTTGTCGACAATGGCGATGAACAAAGGTAATTTGTGTTTGCTGATGCTTTCTTCTATCATCAGTTTGTCCCTGCCTGTGCTTGCTTCACTTGCTGTAACAATGGTCGTCATCTGTACTGCAGGAGGTTGAGTGACATCTCGTACGCGATCGCCGTGGCATTCGGGCGCGCCGTCGACGAGTTGCCGAAGCCGCGGTTGATTGAGGCGATGGCCATGGCGTGGGATGGCTGCGTGCGGCGGGCCGTCACCGAGGTGGCGCATCGGCACGGCGGAGGAACGTTCAGCTCGAGGCACAACCAGTGGAGGGCCGGGTAGCTGCATGGGCCCATGATGAGCCTGTAGCACTTGCTCCATCTCTACCATGTTCGTTGTAGACTTTGTTGTAGTGTGTATGGTCAGATTTAAGTTATATCGATGTATACCGGTTATTTACTCCCGGAAATTCCATTATAGAAGACAAAATTGCATATGTATACAGCGGGAACAAATGAGGCAGAATCACCAATACATGTTTGTATTTCAATTAGGTGTCTTGTAGGAATATCATATAATATGCCTTTGTATGTTACTGACATTAAAGTTTATTGTCAGTAGTACTAAGCTGTATGCACAAAACAGTTTAATCAAAAAGCTTGAATTGGTGAGTAAACACGGTCATTTCACTCTTCCAACACTCCCCTGAAATAAGGCTTCCTGAAACCTCAAGTGTGAATTAGAAGTAGCCTACAAGTTTTTTCTCCAAATGTGTGCTAGACTGGATTTGAACTCAAGATCTTTTATTCTAGTACCAGATCGGCTCAGGTGCAGGACGCCCTACAGATAGTAAAATGTAGGGCAAATAAAAATGTGACACCTGTCCGGGTTAGGCCCACCCAATCCTTCCCATAACAAACATTTAATCGTGAGTACGTGATCGTTGAAAATTGGCTAACAGAATGATGAAAATCAGCTAACAGAATGATGTACCCATGGAAATACCTGACTCGCCATATCTCTTTGCCGTGAACGCATAGTTCTCGCCTCAGTCCTCACTACCGCCTATTCCTCTCTAGAAGAAAAGCAAAAGATGGGCGATCAACAACAAGAGGAAGATCAGAATCCTCGTGAAGCCGAAATGATTGCAGAAGCTCCAGTCCAGCTTTTTTCTATAACACAGAGTATGTATTTTTCCATGAACCTGCCAAATCTCTGCCATGCATTATATCATAATTCTTATTACAGCAGATTGGTTCCAAACATGAACAATCGGTAGAATTGTGTGTTTTTCCTGCATAAAACTAGCACTAACACAATACTGAATATGTTACTTCTTGGTTATGTAGATCAAGAAATGAGAGATGTCGAAGACACAAATGGAAACACCACTAATGATTATTGTGTCAAAAGGTTAGAGCCAGTAATTGGCATGGAATTTGATAATGAAGATATAGCATATGAGTTCTACAACAGGTATGCAGGAGATATTGGCTTTAGTATTAGAAAATTTTGGCATAATAAATCTTTAACAAATGTGATTTGCACGAAAGAATTTGTATGCTCAAGGGAAGGTTTCAATAAGAGGAATCCTTCGGATGCATGCCAGCGAAAGTGAGCTGATACAAGAGTTGGTTGTATGGCAGAGATGGTCATCAAGATCACTCCAACTGGGAAATATTCTGTTGCTAGCTTTTCAAACACACATAATCATGAACTCATAACTCCAAGCAAGACACATTTTTTGCATTCTCAGAGAAGAATGACAGAAGCTCAAAAGGCTCAAATTGACATCTTAAATGATTTAGGAGTTAGACCCAAACTGGGCCATGAGGTAACAACAAAGTTTTACATTCACAAGAAAAGATTATAAAAACTATCTCCAATCAAAGCATATGAAATCAATCCAAGAAGGAGATACAAGTGCCGTTCTTCAGTACCTACAGGAGAAACAAATGGAAAATCCTTCATTCTTCTATGCAATACAAGTTGATGAAGATGAGATGATGACAAATATATTTTGGGCAGATGCAAGATCAATATTGGATTTCGATTTTTTTGGTGATGTGGTATGCTTTGACACCACATACATAACTAATAATTATGGCAGACCATTTGCTCTTTTTGTAAGTGTCAACCATCATAAACAAACAGTTGTTTTTTGGAGCAGCACTGTTATACAATGAAACAACGGCAACATTTGAATGGTTGTTTCAGACTTTCAAAAGAGCCAAAGATATTAACTGATCAATGTGCAGCCATTATCAATGCTATTGGAACAATTTTTCCTAATTCAACCCACCGTTTGTGTGTTTGGCACATATATCAGAATGTTGCGGTGCATTTGAGCCACGTTTTCCAAGGTTCAAAGATATTTAAGAAAGATTATAGCAAGTGCGTTTTTGATTTTGAAGAAGTTCATGAGTTCATAACAGCATGGAAGAAAATGATAGAGTACAAATTGAGTGATAACGAATGGTTACATCATTTGTTTGAGAACAAGGAGAAATGGGCTTTGGACTGAAAGACCGGAGCTGGGAAAGGTCACGCATGGGGCTGGGCCAGGACGAGTAGGGCTGGACCATGGGAGGTTGAGAAAATCTGAAAAATATATAGGGCTCAGGCCCAAGCTACCCCAAGCCCAGTTCCGCCCCTAGAAGCAGCCACCTAAGAATCTCTAGATCTTCACCTCAGTAGGTGAGCAGGTCAGCCATGAATGCCAGTATCGACCATACCTGCCCGCAGGTACAGATCGACTTGATTACCTAGCCAGATGCAAAGGTGGCGGATCGTGACGGCATGCTGCATGGGTGTCAGCACTGGCCACGCGGCGTACGGTGTCCCTCAGCCTCATATCGGTGCAGCAAAATCCCTGCTCGTATCGGCCTCGTGTTTGGAACGTGAACCGTCGGACTCTACGGCGCGCACATGTCACAGATTGGGCCTACTCTTTAACAGATAGGAGTGGGCCTGTGGATTTTGGGGGCCTAGAGCAACCCCTCCCCCCTCCCCTGGGCCGGGCCTGCGCACTCAGAAATGGTTGTGGTAGGAAATGGGTTGAAAGGATGGAAAAGGAAAGAAATAAAGGGCAATGAAGCGATACGTCCGTACGTGTAGCTGTGGACTATAATACAGAGAGTAGGTTCCCTGAGCACATGACGAGATACTATTCTTTGGAAGTTAACAGCCAACGGAATATACACGGTGAAGTCGGCCTACATACTACAGTTTCTAGGGGCAGAAACAACGATCTTCAACCAGATAATCTAGAAGTATTGGGCTCTGCTGAAATGCAAATTCTTCTCTTGGTTAATCATTCAGAATAGAGTATGGATGACTGATAGACTGCAGAAGAGAGGTTAGGCAGATCGGCGGATCTGCTCACTGGGTTACGCTTCACCGGAGACAGCTTTGCACTTGTTGGCAAGATGTATGGTTTCGAATAGGATCTAGGTGTAGAGATGACATTGGATGGGTCCCAACCTAAGGATGCACGAGTGGAATGACTGTGCGTCAGTGGAAGAGTACGTGGTGGTATCGAGTCACCCGAATACCACATAACCCAAGAAAGCCTCTGCAGTCGGTGATCATTCTGGTCGCTTGGGAACTCTGCTATCAGAGAAACGCTCGGGTCTTCCACCACATCGCCACTACGCTAGCCACCATCATTGACAAGATAAAGGAGGAGACACATGCCTGGATCAAGGTGGGAGTTGTCAAGCTCACAGAGATCATACACTCCGGAGAATAGTGCACCCGTGACCTAGTTTGGCAGACCACGGCTTTTGCCGAGGCTCTACAAATATTTTGTGCTTTGGTGTTTGCTCCTTCTCTATCAATATAAAAAAAGGCAAAGGTTTTACCTTCCTTTCAAAATAAATAGAGGACACGCACGCGGGTGAGAAAAATGCGAACTTAAGATGTGCACGTGCATCGGACTCTTCCCGCTGAGACTTTGGTAACCTTCCTATAGTGCACTAACCACCAACTTCAATAACAACGAGGTCCCTCACACCTTCTTTCTTCGATATGGACATGGCTTGATTAGCGTAAACTTTCGGCGACTACTCATAAGTACTCTAAAAGCCCAAGTAGAAGCCACATTTTGGAAGCTCAAGTCATCTAAAACATGGTCTATGTCTACTGGAATATTAACATTTAGGGGGCAGCTGGAATTCAAATGCTTGAAATCCTGACGAATTTCAATCAAATTTGTTAGCCTTGGATGAAAGTGGAGATTCATGCACATCTTCTTCTTCTTCAGCTAGCACCTCTTATCCTCTGGCGAACACCCTTTTCTTCTCTGGAATTTTCCCGAAAACGGCGGCGGTGTAGACAAATTAGGTGTCGGGGACAGGGTGGTAGTGGGACGGGATTTGGGGGGAGGGGGAGTGCAACACGGGATTTTTCTTGGGCTTAGAGAGATAGTACGGAAGACGGTGACTCGGATGGCCGGGTGGCAGACACATGCAAGCGGTGATGGCACTGTCGATGATGCATGGTTGGAAGATAGCATGAGCAGTGGGAGTGGTGGATTCGGTGATGGAAGTTGTTGCTGCAAATGTTAATTGGATCCGGATTGAGAAAAGGAGTAAGGGGTTAGGGGTATTGCATTAATTTTTTAGAAAAGGATGGCTATGTAACATGTGACAGAATAACCAACGTCACCATACGTGTTTTCTAGACCATTACTTGGATTCGGTTTGAGAGTCATCCAACCCTCTTCAACCTAAGTTTCCTTACTCGCCATCCTCCTTATTCCATTCATGCAATGCTTATTCCCCATTTCCCAAGATCTCCGACTTCCTCCTCCACCGATCGGTGCTAGCTACTACCACCACCCCATGCCAGCGCCCGGCCTTGTCGTCATCGGTGAGACTTGCTGCTTGGCCTCCTCCTCCTCCATCTTGTCCAAGTGGGCGTTGACGAGTTCCCCCGCTCCGCCGTCTTTCCTATCTCCGGCAGCACCCCCACTGCCGGCCTCCATATCCCCGCAACTTCGCTAGTGCCACTACCGACTCACCGTCCGTGCATTCCATCACCCACCACCGTCGTCCTCTATGGCCAATGAACTCCCCTCTCTTGATCTTCCTCTGGTCCGTGTACCACCATCTCGCCGGAGCTGGAGAAAAAGGACATCATGAATCATGATGTGAACCCAATGCTGGAGGATTCCACTGAAATCCACCCCATTTTTCCATCAAAGTGATAGCAATTCCATAAAAACAATCCAACTATGAATAGTGTATATGCATGTATTCCACTCTTTTTCTAGACTAGTGCTATGCTATGCCCCGTGCAATGCAACGGGATTTTGAGTAATACGGGTTGGGAGGGATAGGCCGGTTCAATTTTTTACTAGGTAGGAGGGGTGGGCCGGCTCGGTTTATTATACGATTTTCTCGTACTGTGTGCAGTACGGAGGGAGGTGGATGACTATGTTTTCAAAGTAGTATAGATGTGTAGACGATATAGTATATTACTCTCGTCTGTATTTTAATGTACGACACCGTTGATTTTTTTGACAAACTTTTGACCATTCATTTTATTAAAAAAAGTCATGTAATTATCATTTATTTTATTGTAACTTGATTTATAATCGAATGTTTTGTAAGAATGACATAAATAGTTTTATATTTGAACAAAAAATTTAAATAAAACGAATGATCAAAAGTTGGTCAACAAATCAACAGCGTCACACATTAAAATACTATGGAGGGAGTACCAGTGTACTGTACTTATGAAGCACACACTGTGTAGCAATTATTAGACGTACATAGTTCATACAGTATATATAAGATTGATGGAGCCAGGTTATCCCCCGAAGGCAGTAAGGCCGCAGCATAGATGATCGGCTGGCTAGTTGCACTAATGGATGGAGAAGGTTGACCGATACTCAGAAAAGGTAAAATCATGAGAATTGCACAAGATTGATTAAATATGAACAAGGATAAGAGAAGTTACTTACTTGAGGGCTGATAGATGGATTGATGCTAGTAAGATAAAATTCGGCCGACAGATGAAATATGTGCTTCTTCCATTCATTCCACCAATGTTCATTAGTCAAGTTGCATAACAGAGTGGGTGTAATCCTTTCTATTTCACCTAGGGGTGGACCTTCGAGGTTAATAACCTTGTCCATGAGCAATGCTGATGTTACTATACCCCTGGTTTGAATTCTAGTAGAAAAGTACAAACTAAATAGGAGCTGGCCCATTCCTAATTGCCTAGCTAGCAGCCATCATGGGATGATAGAATTCATAAGAATTTTGTGTGAATCGGCGTTGAGATATGTGTTAACAATGGAATTTTGCATCAGATTCGAAGAAGGAAGAACAAGATCGAAGCGGATTTGGTGTGGAATCAAGTTGATCTTCAAGTCGGACTGCGCATCGGCTAGACACCGTATCGGCTGGAAATAGAGCTTAAGTCGATAAAGGTTAATAAGGATGATGGCCGATATGGCCGATATGATATAACTTGGCATCGGCATGGGCCTAGATTAGAGTAACCGTCATTGCCAATTAGAGATAAAGCTCCAATAAGGCAATTGTATCTATTAATTAGAATATTTAAGTCAGTTTTGTTAGATTTGAAAAGAGGCCGCCGTGCATGGTCTTGTTTGTATTTTATCTTTAAAAAGGGTTGAGTCGTGTTCATAATGGACAAAGTTGTACGGTTCAGTTTTTACTAGGTAGGAGGGGTGGGACAGCTCGGTTTATTACATGATTTTCTCGTACTGTATGCGGTACGGAGTGAGGAGGATGACTATATTTTCAAAGTAGTATAGATGTGTAGACGTTGTGGCACATAGCATATTACTCTCTCTTTATTTTAATATATGATGCCGTTGATTTTTTTATAAACGTTTGACCATTCGTTTTATTAAAAAAATTCATGTAATTATCATTTATTTTATTATGACTTTATTTATAATTAAATGTTCTTTAAGAAAGACATGAATATTTTTATATTCGTATAAAAATTTTGGAGGGAGTACTAGTTTACTACTGTACTGTATGTACGCAATTATTAGACGTACTCACGTACATAGTCCATAGAGTATACTAGTATATATGATTGAGCATCACGTACATAGATGCCGCAGTGTGTCACGCGGACGTGCGTCGCGGCGTGGCGCGCGCCCGGAGCGGCGTCCGCATCATCTTGAAGAAGCCGTTCACCTCCGTCAGGTCCACGCCGCCGGTCGCCGCCGCCCACTCGAACTCGCGCACGAGCGCCGCCACCAAGAGGCAGGCGTGCGCCACCCCGAGCCCCATGCCGGGGCAATACCTCCGCCCCGCGCCGAACGGCATCATCCTCACCTCCCTCGGCCCCGGCAGCGGGCCCACCCCCTCCGCCTCGCCGCCGGCCATGAACCTCTCCGGCCGGAACTCGTCGGGATCCGTCCACGCCTTGCCGTCCCGCCCAATGTCCCCGAGGATGAAGTGCACCCGCGCGCCGCCGCCGGCAGGGAAAGGTGTTCGACCGCCTGCGGCGAGCGGACGTCGCGCATGGTCAGCGGCACCGGCGGGTGCATGCGGAGGCTCTCGAGGATCACGGCGCGGAGGTACGCCGGCGTGGTGCGCGCTTCGCCGCCGTGGTGGTCGGCGGCGGCGACGACCTGGCGGCACAGCTTGTCCTGGATTTCCGGCTCGATGACGAGGTGCGCGAGGGTCCACTCGACGCACGACACGACAGTCTCCGTGCCGCCGCTGAGGAACTCCGCCACGAGGCCCACCACTCTCGTCGTCGGTGAGTGCACGGCGCGGAGTTGCGCCTTCGTTGTCCTCGCAGCCGGCGGACGTCGGCGTCGGCGTCGTGTCCGACAGGGACGCGCAGGTCGAGCAGCGAGTCGACGTAAGACGGAACACGCCGCCGTCGGCGTCGCGATGCTGTGTTCGCCGCCGTTGGGCGATGAGTGGGAGGAAAATCTCGGCCCGCCGGCGGCCGGATCGATGAAGCGGCGCAGCCGCCACCAGTGCACGAGGTTCGCCAGCATCGAGCCACTGAAGCCCTTGACCACGACGTCGAGCTTCAACTCCTGCATCACGCGCCGTAGGTCGCGCACAGGCGCTCGTCGATGTCGTCGCCGAAGCAGAAGCGCACGGCCAGCGGGAACAAGGCGTCGTGGACGACGTCGCGGACGCCCACCTCGCCGCCGTCGGCACCACGGGCGGCGATGTCGGCGACGAGGGCGTCGACGGCCTTCTGCTGCAGCGGCGCGAGGAGGCCGACGCGCGACGGGCGGAGGAATCCGGCGGTGAGGTTGCGCCAGAGCACGCGCCACTGCGGGCCGTAGCGCACGGTGGTGAGATTGTCGCTCCGGCGGCCGCGGGGCTCCGCGCCGATGGCCGGCGGTTGAACGAATGCGTCGGCGTGGTCGAGGAGTGCGCGGCGGGCGACGTCGCCGTCGTGGATCTCAACGGTTGGCTGCCGAAGGGATACCGGAGCACGGCGGGCACGGCTAGTCGTTCGCCGGAAGACGGCGAGGCATAGAAGAGAGTAAGGAGAGGAGGAGAGTAAGAAGCAGCATCATATGTCTATGGTTTTTCTTGCTACTGTCACTTGGCACTAGAATTGAGTGTATGCGCGCACATATATATAATTGCAAACTCAGTTTGTTTGCATATCATTCAAATAAATAGTACAAAAAGTTTGAAAATATATCAATAAAATAGATTAACCAGAAATGATTGTGGCGACAATATGGCTGGGCCTCGTTCTTTGCTTCAACTTGAAACTATAGCTTAGTCGTTTTCCGCTAGCATATTTTTTAAATTGTTAAATGGTGTGGTGAAAGAACTTTATATAAAAGATCCGTTAAAAAAATAATCAAATAATCACATTTCCAAAGTTTGTACTAACAATTAATCCTATACATATATAAGTGAGGATGTGTAGTTATTACCAATTCTTTGTATTCTCATGCTTTCACCTCATCACATTTTCTGTCAGCCGTTAGATCCGAATCAATCCAACCAGGATCGCTTAATTACTACTTCCTTCGTCTCAGATTTTTAGTTTTTGCTTACAACGTTTGACCACTCGTCTTATTTATTTATTTTTTTGCTCACAAGGAACACACGTTGGGTGCAAGCCCAGCCTCCTCCATCCATCCACATCGCACCACCGCATCGCCTTCCCCCGCGCCCCACGCATCACCATGCATTAATGTTGTACTTCCTCCGTATTTTAATGTATGACGCCATTGACTTTTCGACTAACGTTTGACAATTAGTTTTATTCAAATTTTTTGTGTAAATATAAAAATACTTATGTCATGCTTAAAGAATATTTGATGATGAATCAAGTCACATTAAAATAAATAATAATGACATAAATTTTTTGAATAAGACGAATGATCAAACGTTGGACAAAAAGTCAACGGCGCCATACATTAAAATATAGAGGTAGTATTAATCCCTTGTATAAGTACATACTACTTTATAATCGGCCTTCGCCATGCGACCCTATTTAGATGGGACTAAAACTTTTAAGTCTCTATCACATCGGATGTTTAGACACTAATTATAAATATTAAATGTAGACTATTAATAAAACCCATCTATAATCTTGGACTAATTCGCGAGACGAATCTGTTGAGCCTAATTAATCCATGATTAGCCTATGTGATGCTGCAGTAAATATTCTCTAATTATGGATTAATTAGGCTTAAAAAATTTATCTCACAAATTAGCTTTTATTTATGTAATTAGTTTTGTAAGTAGTCTATATTTAATATTCTAAATTAGTGTCTAAATACAGAGACTAAAGTTAAGTCCCTGTATCCGAACACCACATGCATCTCTAATTCACTCTTTGTATTCGTTGCAGGATCATCCGCTTGCAAATCATTTGCCGACAGTCTGATGGAGCAAACCACTGGAATCGGCCGTCGTTTGCTCCAATCGCGCTGAATTTTTCCTTGAGTATGCTGGAGTCAGGCCCTTATAAAAATTAAGATAATCAAGGTATAATACCCCACCTAAGTGCTTCCTGTATCTATGATATATATACCTCATGTTGAATTCTTTATTGATTTGATTTATCCTCATGTCCGATGGTCATACCTGAACGGCCATGCTGAGCTGCTCGCAAGCGTACATGTAATGTCAAGCAAAATCCAAATCATCCATGCATCCATGTGTGTGGTAAATGGTAGCAAAGATCAATATTCTACCTTGGCCTAGGTAGTATATATCTTAACTTTTATCATCTCTGAGAGCAATTTGATGATTTCCTGCTGCCCTGAATCCTTGAGGAATTTCATCTCTTATGAGTATTCTTGCATATAGAGAATAATTCTTCGATGACTTTATTCCAAGTTCCTACAAGGGAAATGTGTTGTTTATTTATTCATTGTGCATATATCAGTTATAGCAAATGTATTCGTACGATAATAATCCATATCAGTGATGTTTGCAGACTTCATATTGCAACTTATATTGTTATTTCTTCAGTTAATTAGTTTCGTAGTTATTTTCATGCTACTGCATGTTTGAGGGGGAAGATATCACCCAGCAACAGTATCGAGAGTATTATATTTAAATGGACCACTTATGCACTCCAAAAAGATGTATATATAGGATCGAAACTGTGGTATGTATCAAGAATAGCAACACAAATTAGAATCCTCCAGATCACTAATACTGTTTTCTTAACATAAGAAATTTCTTCCAACATATTAATTTACCAGTTTTTTTTCTTAATGCAACTTATAATTTTCATCATGCTTCCTTGCATATATAATTAGCCAAAAATTTCAGCAGCCACGCGCAGGATATTTTCTAGTTTATTATATACTAGTAATAGCTTACTTCGTTTTGCATGCCGTTGAAAAGTCAAATTGGGTTGGCGATTCAACCGGCCCTTAGAAAAGAAAAGCATTAGCGCCTAACATGTAGTGGGAAGCAGCGATGATATATATGAGCGTATGTACGATGGGATATTTATTAGACTGCTCGACAGAGTATCAATTTGTAAATTGAGCAAGGCAACAGTGGAGTGGGTGCTTGATGATCGACATGAGATATGACAACATGGATGATATAAGTGTACGATCATATACTTCCTCTATCCCTAAATGTTTGACACTGTTGACTTTTTTAAACATGTTTGACTGTTCGTCTTATTAAAAAAAATTAAGTAATTATTAATCTTCAACTTGAAACTACAGCTTTCTCGTTTTCCGCTAGCACACTTTTTAAACTGTTAAATGGTGTGTTAAAAAGAACTTTTATATAAAAGTTTTGTTTTAAAAAAAATCAAATAATCACATCTTCAAAGTTTGTACTAACAATTAATCCTATATATATACCTGTACATGTGATTCCACCTAGTGTAGTTATTACCAATTATCTACATTCTCATGCTTCCACGTCATCCCATTTTCTGTCAGCCGTTAGATCCGAATCAAACCATCCAGATCACTTACTAGCTCACAAGGAACACACGTTGGGTGCAAGCCCAACACATCCAGCCTTCTCCATCCATCCACATCGTGCCAACGCATCGCCATGCATTAATGTTGTATTAATTCCTTGCATAAGTACATACTCCCTCCGTCCCATAATATAGCAACCATTAGTTCATACTACTACTTTGTAATAGGCCTTCGCCATGCTCAGTTACATTATCTCCCGTGGTCATCTTCACAAGTGTTCACATGCATCGCTAATTCACTCTTTGTATTCGTTGCAGGATCATCCGCTTGCAAATCATATGCCCACAGTCTGATGGAGCAAACCACTGGAATCGGCCGTCGTCTCCAATCACGCTAAATTTTTTCTTGAGTACGCTGGAGTCAGGCACTTATAAAAATTAAGATAATCAAGGTATAATACCCCACATAATTGCTTTCTGTATCTATGATATATACCTCCTGTTGAATTCTTTATTGATTTGATTTATCCTCATGCTCGATGGTCATACCTGAACGGCCATGCTGAGCTGCTCGCAAGCGTACATGTCATGTCAAGCAAAATCCAAATCATCCATGCATCCATGTGTGTGGTAGGTGGTAGCAAAGATCAATATTCTACCTTGGCCTAGGTAGTATATATATATCTTAACTTTTATCATCTCTGAGTGCAATTTGATGATTTCCTGCTGCCCTGAATCCTTGAGGAATTTCATCTCTTATGAGTATTCTTGCATATAGAGAATAATTCTTCGATGATGACTTCATTCCAAGTTCCTACAAGGGAAATGTGTTGTTTATTTATTCATTGTGCATATATCAGTTATAGCAAATGTATTCGTACGATAATAATCCATATCAGTGATGTTTGCAGACTTCATATTGCAACTTATATTACTTCATATTGCAACTTATATTGTTATTTCTTCAGTTAATTAGTTTTGTAGTTATTTTCATGTTACTGCATGTTTGAGGGGGGAGATATCACCCAGCAACAGTATCGAGAGTATTATATTTAAATGGACCACTTATGCACTCCACAAAGATGTATATATAGGATCGAACTGTAGTATGTATCAAGAATAGCAACACAAATTAGAATCCTCCAGATCACTAATACCGTTTTCTTAACATAAGAAATTTCTTCCAACATATTAATGTACCAGTTTTTTTTCTTAATTCAACTTATATATAATTTTCATCATGCTTCCTTACAGATATAATTAGTCAAAAATTTCAGCAGCAACGCGCAGGATATTTTTTAGTTTATTATATACTAATAGCTTTACTTTGTTTTGCATGCCGTCGTTGAAACGTTGGAGATTCAACCGGCCCTAAGAAAAGAAAAGCATTAGCGCCTACACCCTCCATTCCAAAATATAAGGCACAACCACCCTCAACCTAAAGACCAAGAAATAATTATTATCATCTTGTAGTTTGGATCATCCTAATAAATATAATGCATGCATCCAATAGAGTTAGAGAATATGAGAGTGAAGGATTTTAAAATGTAGTAATTTAATAGAGTATATGCCATAGTTAATGGCATGCATTCATGTATGTCTTATATTATGAAACATCTAAAAAATATGGTTGTGCCTTATATTATGGAATGGAGGGAGTAACATTTAGTGGGAAGCAGCGATATATATGAGCGTATGTACGATAGGATATTTATTAGTCTGCTCGACAGAGTATGGATCAATTATGTAAATTGAGCAAGGTAGCAGTGGAGTAGGTGTTTGATGATCGACATGAGATATGACAACATGGATGATATAAGTGTACAATCATATATATATAGTACCGAAATTAAGTGGGAGCAGGTGCAATCCAATATTACTACAAATATATAAGGTTCATATATGAGCTGTGCTGCAAACGACGAGTGCGTAGATCACACGTGTACAGATGGCTTGCCTACGTACATCACCAGCCACTACCAAAGAAATCGTTTTTACATACCGGTAGAAGTGATTGTTACATGCGACCAACACAAACGTATGCGCCGTGTCAAAAAAAAACGCACAAACGTATGAGCCAATACGTATGTGAAAATCAGAATTTCACATGCGGTAGCGAATTTGCATGCGGTCACTTATACCATCCGCATGCGAAAATAAATTTGGCATATGTTGGGGCATGCTTGTACAACCATATAGGTTCTCTCCCCTCCCCCAACTCCGGCGACGGCCATGGCGGCACCGGCGCGCGACGACGAGGAGCCCCAGGACGGCTACTACTCCATCGTCTACGAGTTGCATGCTCCGGAGGACGACGAGTGGCATGCTCCGGCACCTGTGGAGGGAGGCGCACGCGATGGCGCAGGCAGGCGGGGAGGCCGGGCCCCGGTTCTCGGGAGGATGATGGCGGCGATGAGGAGGTGGTGGTGGCGCGCGCTTCTCCGCAGGTGGAGGGCGGGCTCCGCCTCCGCGCGCCGCCTCGCGAGGTGGAGGAGGGAGGGCGGCGCCACGCCGCGGGTGCTCCTGCAGAGGTGGTGGCGGCGCGTCCATCCACAGGTCGTGCTCAGGGGCTTGACGGCCTTGGGGGTCGCCACCATGGTCTTACGTTCCTCATCCTCAAGGACATCGAAGGCTACTTCGACTTCCTCAGCATCCGTTACCCATTTGGTAAATCCAAGGCTTCAAGTGTTCAACTAGGTCGTAGCTAAGCACTAATCTCTGGCTGGATCGCTAACTAATTATCTACAATCTGTGTGCGCGCCATTTTTAATCATTGCCAGTGTGTGTGCGCCTCTGCCTTGCTGCCGTGTGTGTCTCTCACCGCGCGGTCATCTCTGCCGCCGCAGCGGGTGGAGTCTGAGTGGGCCGGGCCGAAGGTAAGGCCCATCTACGCTCGACGAAACCTGATTAGAATGGAAAAGGTACACCGAAGGTCCCTCAACTTGTCGTCGAGTTATGAAATCGTCCTTGAACTGCGAAACCGGATACAACGCATCCCCCAACTTACAAAACCAGTACAAACAATGTCACTCGTAGTTTTGACTTCGGTTTTATTCCATGTGATGGCTAAATCAGCGTAGGACCCACGTGGACCCCACATATCAAGGTGGCCACGTCATCATCTTCCCCCTTTCCTCCCTTCTCTCTATTCCTCAATCTATGATTTTCGATGAATGACCCTGTGGTAATGCTTTTATCTATATTCTATGGACCAGTCAACTTCACTAATGAAAACGGATTACATCTTTCAAAATATTATTTAGTACTACCTCCATCTAAAATTCTTTATATTATTGGATAGATGGAGTATAAGATTAGGTAGTAATAGTAGGCTTGTTCTGTTAGGGCAAGTACTATAAGCCCCTATATATTGCTCCTAAATTTACCATATAAGATTAGATGATGAGATGGAGAAGAGAAGTTAGGGGAGAGAGAGAGAATGAGCCACCCCTCGTGTAAGGGGCAACCTCTACACAATCTCCAAGAAAAGTGTAAGATGATGTGAGAGTGGACTAATATTGGAGTTTGTGTATTATATATAATATGTTGTATATGTTACTCCCTTCGTCCCAAAAAAAGGCAAACCATGGGTTTGCGTGTCCAACTTTGACTGTCCGTCTTATATGAAATTTTTTATAATTCGTATTTTTATTGTTGTTAGATGATAAAATATGATTAATACTTTGTGTGTGACTTGTCTTTTTATTTTTTTTCATAATTTTTTCAAATAAGACGAACGGTCAAACATTGGGCACGGATCTATCTCCTGATGGCTGCTGTTTTTGTCGTCGTTTTCTTGTTCCACCCCTTCAGCGCTGAGACCTGAGAGCGGTATGATCCTAATTTCTTATTACTGTACATTGAATTCGTGTTACTCTGTTGCATTTCAATTTCGTTGCCGACTTCAAAGCATGTGCCTGTGTATTGTTCGATTGCTTGTACAGATTTGTTGGTTGGCGATGAGTGATAGTGCTTCCAATTTTAGATGCTCTGATGTTCAGTTATGTTGTGGTTGCATGGTTAGCAAGCAGTCCATATGTCATTTGATCAACTGCTGCTTTCTTTCAGGAGTACAGTAACCACACCATTTTTTTTGTGAAATTTGATTTCGTTCCTAGACATGCCATTTCGATTGTAAAGCTATGTTAAGAATGCAAGTGTTCCTTACCAATGTTGTGTGCAACTGCACTAATTTGCTGTGCATGCTTGTTCAGTAGTCAGGTTTTAAGCGACCTGTTGTTTTTTTTTAAGCCCTTGAAGTTACAATGCATTTCTTTTGTTATGGTTAGCTATATGACCATTGGTCACTGCTGCATGTTAACTTGTTAAATTGCTAGTGTCCCTACCAAATGTACCAACTGCATCATCGAGTGCTGTTGTGATTCTAATCCCTGTGCAGCTGTGCAATGATATGTTGGGGCATGCTTGTACAACCATATAGGTTCCTGTGGCTTATAATTTCATTTCTTGTTGTGATGCTTATTTGTGCAGTTATAACCCATAGCTTAGTGATTCGATTTATATATCAATATCCACTGCAGTTACAGTACATTTCTTTTGTTATGGTTAGCTATATGAACATTGGCCACTGCTATATTAGTTGCAACTGTGCCTACCAGTTGCATTAGAGTGTTGTAGTGATTTTAAGTCCCCTGTGCAAAACTGATCTGTTGGGCATCCTTTTGTGCAACAATATAATACAAGTCCCTGTGGCTTAATGGTTTTGTTTCTAGTTCAACGCCCATCAGCCCATTACCATTAGTGTGCATCTTTAATTTTGATCTGTTTTGTGGCTTATGTGATTTTAAACCCATGCCTAACTGAACAATTGATGTGCTTATCAGTTTGTTCATGTCTCAGGGGCGGGCGCTTCTAACAAAGTTGGGGCTCTCTCAAATCGACGTCATGTCTTTGGTTTCGGTTTCAATCTTTAGAGTACTTCTCCTCGGCTACGGTTGTGTTACTTTGGCTAGCTGTTCGCATGTTCTGATACGCTAACGTTCTGGTCTTTTACTCTTTTAACCCTTGATGGAACATTACATAGGAAGTAGCTGCTGGAGTAGTATTAAGAGGCACTTAGTACCATCTGAGATCTGCGACCACCTTAGGTTGTGTTTAGTTGGATCCGAAGTTTGTATTTTGGTTGAAATTGAAGATGATGTGACTGAAAAGTTGTGTGTGTTTTATACGTTGATGTGATGGAAAAGGACTGAAGTTTAGATCCAAACTTTGAATCTAAACACAGCCTTAGTTGGAACACTATTAGGAAGTACCTGTCGTAGTATTGCACTATTACTCCTAGTACCATCTGAGAACTGCGATATGTGACTTTACCTGTTTTGATGCTTGTCAAAACTAGTACTCCCTCCTTCTCTAAATGTTTAACGCCGTTGACTTTTTAGCACATGTTTGACCGTTCGTCTTATTTAAAAACTTCTGTGAAATATGTAAAACTATATGTATACATAAAAATAAATTTAACAATGAATCAAATGATAGAAAAAAAATAATAATTACTTAAACTTTTTTTAATAAGACGAACGATCAAACATATTTAAAAAAGTCAACAGCGTCAAACATTTAGGGATGGAGGGAGTAGTACTCTATCATATATGTGCTGAGATGAACCATTGCACCATATATGGTGCAAGCTAAACAGACCATTGGAGTGCAGTCTGCTTTTTCTTATGCATTTTTGTCAAGCTGAAATGATGCATGTTCTCCCAGTTGTCCACACCGCTCAATGTACTTGCTGTTGTCGCTTGTGTAATCAGATATTACCATGTTCTCCCTTGAAATTAAGGAATTAGTCGGCCATATCATTTATGTTGGTTCAAATGTTGAGAGGGATTGAAGCGGTAACACTTTGTTTGGTTTTGTCACTATCCACAAACTAATCGGGGGCTCGGGGCATGTTTGGTTTGTGAGAGTTTGTACTGTCCAGCAGGTACTTTGGTACCTGTCGGTACATGTAATCTGAGCCATCGGTTTCATTTGATCCAACGGATGAGAAAGAGTTGTACCTAGCGGTACTGCCCACGTGATTTAGTAGAAGACAAAGAGGTACTAAAGAAGCAAGGGTAGTTAGGTAATTTCGCATGTATCTTCTTCATCTGCCTTGATGTCGCATCGAGGGCTCTTGCCGGTGATGGACGGGCTAGCCGGAGTGGAGGCGGAGGGGGCCAGCGAGCCTCCGTGCAACACTTCCCCCAAGCTTGCCGAGGACATACACCTCCCGTGCGGCCCTTCCCCC
Source organism: Oryza longistaminata (assembly GCA_009805545.1). Classification (NCBI taxonomy): domain Eukaryota; kingdom Viridiplantae; phylum Streptophyta; class Magnoliopsida; order Poales; family Poaceae; genus Oryza; species Oryza longistaminata. Next base: position 187,060 of record CM020181.1, read on the forward strand.
AATCTCGCCGTCGGATCCGAGCACGTCGGCGACATGCACCTACAGCTCAGCCCATCCCCCCAAGCTCTCCGGGAACCTTCGTCTCCTACAATGGCCCTTCCACTCGTAGGCTGATCCAAGCTCTCTGGCTGCCTTCAGTTGGACGAAGAAGTGGAGAAATCAACCTAAGCCTAAAATCTGTATGCCATGGATATGCCCAAACTTGGAGTCTTGGACCAGTTTGATTCGCACGGGCTCCAATTGAGCGGGTAGTTGCAGGTCAAGGCAAGGATTGACAAAGCAGTGGATCAATGCCATGGCACTCAACAATTCAGCATGGTCGTCGCGTTCATCGGCATGATGTCCTTCCTCTTCGGCAGCCTCAGCGAGCTGAAAAGGAAGCAGGTAATGTTGTAGTCGCATCCGTCACACGAACGCTTTCCCTTTTTTTTTGGCGACGGCAGCAGTCGCACGCGACGCCGAACAATCAGGGACAGGGACATGGTCATCTCTCGGTTCCAGCTCGACCAGATGATGGCACAGCTCTCGGCCGTGGCCACTAACGTCGACGCCCTCCGCCTCCCTCGGCGGTTCTCTCCACAAGCTTGTTGGCTGGATCCAAACTCTGTGGCCGCCATCCGCTATTCCGCTGGATGAAGAAGAGAGGGCGGCGACATCCGAATGTGGACGGAAGATGGGAAGCATAAACTATATAGAAAAGATCAACGGACAGAGTGGCACTTGCAGATCTTATCATGATCTGAACAAAATCTCTACAATTAGAATTTATTAAGGAAAGGGCATTGTGTAGGTGTAAGAAATTCCTGCCTTGGATTCGCCAAATCTGCACGAACAGCAAACTGATCTGTTCAGTCATATCATGATTATACTTGCATGTATTGTGACAATCAGTACAAGAAAAACTAGAATACGTTTGGTTGGATATTATTTCGATTGTGTGTTGCTTGCAAAAGGTATACCATATGCTCTTTATGCTGAACTCTTAGTTAACATCAGGAAAAATATAATAATGCCGAGCCACTAGGCACTAGCTATCGGCATCAGCCAATGGCAGAATTTCTTGAATAAACCTGAAGTATCATTTTTGTTTTGGTTGTACTAAAACAAATGTGAACCTCAACCACGTGACTAAAATTTGACCAAGACTAGTAGTATGCTGGCCATTTACTGACAGCAGTAGGAACACATCAGAAGACTAGCTTGTGGCATATGGCACTTGTAGAACTTAAAATAACATGTACACTGCACAGATGTCATTAGTATTGGTAAAAGTTTCAAGTCATACTTCAGAGTTCAGAGTGGTTATATGCTCAAGTCTCCAACCAACCTATATATAATTGGACATGCAATCATTTTCTTGCTTTCACTTTGGTGCTCAACTGGCGCATAATGGAAGTTTTAGCTACAAAAGGCTAAGCAGGACGTTTGGGCTGATACCCTTAAACAGGGATTGGTATTGCTGTTTCGCAAGTGACGGTTCACACCCTTATCCTGTGGTGCATCCTGCTGTTGTACGGTGCCGGATCAGGATGTGATAAGCGATAACCACTCATTCTCCGAATTTTTTTCATTTTTAATTTTTTTTCTTTTAATATTTACAGAAATAATCTATCGGCGCAAAAAATTACAAAAATAGACCCTGCCGCCCTCCACTAGGGCGGCAAGCTGACGTGGCAAACGGGGAGGGACGGGCGGTGACGGCAGACGGGAGAGAGAGGGTTTTTTTTTGCACGAAAACCCTTGCGGGCGGCAAGGGGCCCCCATGCAAAAAAGCCAGCCCGAGCCTAGCACTTTTTGGCTGGTACTTTTTGCATCTGGGTACCCAGATGCAAAACGTACGAGCCAAATGCTGCGAAAATTGCATTTAGCCCAGAGGGCGGTAAGGGGCTAAATGCAATTTTCGCATACGGCAGTAGACGGCGCTATCGAGCCGCCGTCTGTCACGTCAGCTTGCCACCCACCACTAGGGCGGCAGGGTCTATTTTTGTAATTTTTTGCGCCGATAGATTATTTCTGTAAATATTAAAAGAAAAAAAATTAAAAATGAAAAAAATTCGGAGAATGAGTGGTTATCGCTTATCACATCCTGATCCGGCACCGTACAACAGCAGGATGCACCACAGGATAAGGGTGTGAACCGTCACTTGCGAAACAGCAATACCAATCCCTGTTTAAGGGTATCAGCCCAAACGTCCTGCTTAGCCTTTTGTAGCTAAAACTTCCATTATGCGCCAGTTGAGCACCAAAGTGAAAGCAAGAAAATGATTGCATGTCCAATTATATATAGGTTGGTTGGAGACTTGAGCATATAACCACTCTGAACTCTGAAGTATGACTTGAAACTTTTACCAATACTAATGACATCTGTGCAGTGTACATGTTATTTTAAGTTCTACAAGTGCCATATGCCACAAGCTAGTCTTCTGATGTGTTCCTACTGCTGTCAGTAAATGGCCAGCATACTACTAGTCTTGGTCAAATTTTAGTCACGTGGTTGAGGTTCACATTTGTTTTAGTACAACCAAAACAAAAATGATACTTCAGGTTTATTCAAGAAATTCTGCCATTGGCTGATGCTGATAGCTAGTGCCTAGTGGCTCGGCATTATTATATTTTTCCTGATGTTAACTAAGAGTTCAGCATAAAGAGCATATGGTATACCTTTTGCAAGCAACACACAATCGAAATAATATCCAACCAAACGTATTCTAGTTTTTCTTGTACTGATTGTCACAATACATGCAAGTATAATCATGATATGACTGAACAGATCAGTTTGCTGTTCGTGCAGATTTGGCGAATCCAAGGCAGGAATTTCTTACACCTACACAATGCCCTTTCCTTAATAAATTCTAATTGTAGAGATTTTGTTCAGATCATGATAAGATCTGCAAGTGCCACTCTGTCCGTTGATCTTTTCTATATAGTTTATAATCAAGACCATTTCAGATGTGGTATTTGGCATCTAGAATGACAGAATTTATGGGATTGACTGTGTATCTGACTGGTCTAACAGTGGAGTGGATAAATGTTTATGCTTGGATCTATTGCATGACAGTGATACCTAGGCACTTAGGCAGCAATGCTTCCAAGTTCCAACTGTCTCAGAAAAGAAGACAAGTCAAAGTCTGAAACCCAGTCTAAAGAAGCAAAGGAGCCACAAGAAAAGATGCTCCAGCAATAATGCCCCATCCCAGCAGTCAATACTCAATAGAGTGGAAAACTTGAGGAATTCTTGACAAGAACTAATACAGGTATCGAGGAACAACTCCAAAAATGATATTTTTGAGCTGTAGTATATGGATTGTCTGAAATAACTAGACAAAAGGTGAAAACTGTTGAGTCTTTTGTCCATTCTGAAAAGCACAGACTTTTCTCTTAGCACGTTTTCTAGAAGTATGAAAAGGATGAAGGGCTGCATCCACATAGTACTCTTTTTCTCTTCCTTGAGGTGCATGAACCTCTATATTGGGCATGGCTCAGACTTAAGATGCTGTAGAAACTTTTATACGTGTGTTTTAGCAACACAAATGCCAATGCTGAAAAATAAAATAGAAAGCATAAAAAACAACTTTAAAGTTAACTTTTAAAATTTAAATTTTAAATATATATAGAGGCAATTGCCGTTCTTGCCTCTCTATATAAGTGTATTTTAACACTCTAGTTTTTTTTGGTCAAAATAAGTCACTTCTAATGACTACATATTCTATCAATCACTTCTTATTAAAATTTCTCTTCATTGAACCATCATACGTTTACAAAAAATATTAAATAAGATGAATGATCGATTGTATGTTTAAAAGTCGATGGCATTGTATATTAAAAACGTTGGGAGTATATACTTGTGTAGTAATTTTAAACCCAACAAGGTGTGCATACCATTTCTTACCCAGCCTGATCACATGGGACGAGACAACGCCACACATGTATAGCACCTCTGTCGAGATTTGTCCCCCACAGTTTTTTGAACTGAGATTTTGTATAAGCTTCGCCCAAAACTGGAAATGGTAGTACTGTACATCACATAGCAGAAGTATCGAAGCTAATATAGCCTAATACGCAGTGAAGCCAGTGCTGTACTTGTGCAGGCACAATCTAGCATCAGTTGCTTGTACTACTATTGGTATGCTAGCTAGCTACCTAGTGAGGCATCTAGTTATCGATGAACAAATTATTTTAGCTAGATCGCTTGGTACTTGCATGGATCTTCTGTCGTCATCCAAACTGCTGTTCCCCTTGTTTTGTTACGATTATACGGTAGGTAGAGAGTAAACGACTCGATCGTGCGGCCGTATCTACAGGGGATCCATGCTCGTGGTTCAGAGACTTTTTACAGGTGTACTGTTGGATTTATCAACTAACCACGCGAACAACGATACAATTAACAACAGCATCACGAGACATACTTAGGATTCAGCCTTCTGAATTTGCACCCTTCAACGAGTTCGGAAGAGTAGGATATGCTCGTCTTAAAATGGAACCTGAACACGCATGGATTGGATCTGAATCCTCAACGCCAGTCCTGTATTTCTGAATTGTGAACTCATCGATCTCTATCTGAATGAAAGCCACACATATAGACAAGAAGGAAACAATAATAATTCGTTGATTACTTGCTTGAGTGGACTCACGGTGCTCGCAGAAACGAGGGAACATCTACTCGATCGAGTCTGAATCTATACCTCTCTGAAAATGTCATGTATATCGATCTCATATGCCAATACGCGCTTGTCTACGTGTGGGGGACACTTGTGCATACCTCGTACGTATACGGTATACGTGGGCGTCTCCCGCGGTTTCATACGTTCAGTCGCAGGAGCTGGCGTCGCCGGCGGTGCAGCATCCGTCTGACCAATCCATCCACGAACGAACACGCGTACGTGCGCACATACTATATAGTAGGATTATATGCAGGAATTCATTCAGGTGCATGCATGAACATCTGAATTTGTCTGAAGAAGCTCGATCCGACGGGTGGTCGACCGACAGACATGCAGACAAAAATGGCGGCAGGCATGGCATGACGAACCTGAAGAGACCGGAGACTCGCATTGCCATGCATACACACTGGCACACACACATACAGGTGGCAGTACGTAGTACGTGGAAGCACATTGATGTGCAATTATCTCATATAGTAGTATGTGAGATGTGATGCGACGACTGACGAGTGATGAGGATCAAGTTGATGATCAGGTCATCTAAAATTGTGATCTAGCTAGCTAATTAAGCTAGCGGCTGCTGATGAGTTCAGGGGAAGATTCCGCGATCTCTGCATCGATCGATCTGATCTATCTCTTGCTTCTGAACGTACAGTACGTACGTACGTTCGTATGCAACGAGCCCTCTGTGCTGGATTCAGGCTACCTGCTAGGAGTAGATCGACATATATAGCTGTCGGTATCAGTATAAAGCAGGTTGGAACGAAAGGACGTTTAGTGTACATGCACACACAGTTCGCTGCTAGCTAGCTGGGAGCTGGACGGCTGGGTCTACCACACCTGTGATCGAGACGTCTTACTCGATCGATCGATGCACGCTGATCACAACGACCAATCGATCAAGTGAGATGTATCCATGGATAAGAAAAACGAAATATAGCTGAACTCTTGTTGACTCGCGCTCGATTGATCGGGACATCGTAGTTTTTTTTCTGTGCCGGTGCATATTCAATCCCCTCTTATCCGTCTGCCCCTATTTTTTCGAGTTAATTATCATGTATGCGTCATGTTTTCCTAGTAGTAGATAGGGGGCCACGGTTCATTCCCACAGAAATTAAATAACTCAAATGGGGCCTATCCAAGAGAAATTAAGAAATTGGAAACACACGGTAGGAAAAATTCAGACATAACAGCTTAACATTTTGAACTGATGTGCTAATGGCATCTTCTCTACCAGTGAGAAAAGAATACAATCACGGTCTGGATTACAGCCGGCAATCCGTTGCAGCACGTACATGCCTATCAAATTTTCATGCTAAACCGCGCGCACACAGAGCCAGCCAGCCAGCCTTAAACAGGCAGCCGATCTGAAAAGCTGAGAACATAACAGCTGAATTCCTGTGGCATGCATCACAGTCTCCGTAGCACAGCAGCAGAGCGCAAGCTTCCGGGTGGATTCTTCCCGTCAAAAAGAGGAACACTTGGAAGGATTCTGTGGCAATAATTCCTCCTGCACTCTCCCCTTCGATCCATTTGTTTATGCTGGCCTGAACTTTATATAAACCGAAGTAATCTCCCTTCAGATCACGCACTGCTATATATACCCTGCTCTCGGTACTTGCAAAACCATATCTTCACTAGCTTCCCTTGCCTGCCTAGCCTAGCTAAGCACCGCCATTGCCTCTTGCCCTAGCAGTGTACGAGAAACCAGGTCTTGGAGAGGAGAGGCCATGGAAACACTGGTCTGTGTAGCTGTGTGGGCTGTGGCCATGGCCATGGTCGTGGCTTCCGTTATGTGGGCGTACAGATGGAGCCACCAGGCTTAAAACAAATAGCTCCCCCAGGGGAATAAATTTACTACACACATAAAATTTCTGAAACCTGCCGTTCACGATCCTAGATAGACTACTCCAGTTGAGTGGATTTGGAATTTGTTTAAATAAACAGATTTGCGATATTTATAACCTGGAAAGCAAGTGACACATTCACCATCAATTCAATGTGTACAGGTATAGCCTCTCAAACCAAGTCTAATGGCGAGAAAGAAAAACACGCCAAAGACGAAAGGGACGCATTGTTTGATCTGGTATGGGTTTTGACACGGACCAGTAGCAATCTTCCGAAAAATGGGGCCGAACTCGTGAATCAACGGAAAGGAAACGCCTCAGAATCCTACCTAGAGTGTAGTGGTAAGGGGGCCACAACGATGGGATAATGACAGTGAATTATAAATATGTTAACGGCTTTTTTAATTCCTCGCTCACTTTTGCAGAGGGCCGGCTGCTGTTCTTCGCTATTTATTGCACCGTTTTTGCTACGCGAGAGTATCAGGAATTTCAGAATACGACGTCTGCTAAGGCCGACATTGTTGGAAAGTCCCAGTGAAGCGAACAAGCGCCCCGTGAAAATCTCGGCAAGAAGAAAGAATAAATGTTGTCGCCCCCCCCCCTAGGCTAGTCTCAGCATGAAATGCTTAGTGTGGAGTGTTTTTTTACTCTTTTTCTTTTAGAACTGGTGTGTGGAGTGTGATATCTACAGATAGTAAAAATTGAAATTTGCCGTTGAAATGAAGATGTGACGGAAAAGTTGAAAGTTTGTTGTGTAGAAAAGTTTGCATGTATAAAAATTTAAAAGTTTAAAGAATTATTTTGAAAACTAAACACGGCCTATACAGTTTGCGCAGGTGCGTACAGTGTAAGCAGCTCTGAAGACCACTGTAACTCTCATTAACACTATCAGAGATCGACTCGTATGCTTTTGAGCTCACAACTGACGCTATATTATAATGTCTTGTGTGTGAGCGTTGTTCTCTAAATTTTGTATCTATACTGCTCGTGGATCTCAGAACCTAGTGATTACACGACATCCATGCGTCGCTCTTCCTACACTGTGTCTTTAGTTGCATTAGAGAAAATTGATCTATCATCCACCAAGCTATCAATATTTTTGGAGATCCTTTTGTGCATAGCATCAGAAATTTCTTCTTCGGATTCGTTGCGAGAGTCGTGTCTCAAGCTGTCGATATATGGTGCAGAAGCGCGAGCAGCGCAAACGCAGCCCATATACGAGCTTATACTGTCGTCGCTAGCTAACTTTGCCCAGACTCATCAACTTCGCAACAGCTCCGCTGAGATTTACAAGCAGATCTAAGTCTCCTTGGAAGCCCAAGATGTTAGGTGACATTATATTTATCAACTTGGTTTGCATTCCAATGAAAGTGGCTACTCTCACCTGGACGTAGCTGCTGAGCAACACTCGACCCTTTGACTACAGTAGCGTGAATATTGAGCGTCATCGCTGTGTAGTCTAACCTTTTCAAAATAGGATTCATGGTCTTTATCTCAGTTCATACAACAAAATCCATATCAGACAACGTCAGCCAGATCCGTGGATATCTCTCAAGAGGAGGACGATGATTATCTCTCCAAAATTTATTACTACACAAGGCAAATTCCAGAAGAATGCAAAATAGTTATTTTTATGTCTATTCCCTCTGCAACACTGATGGGATTGACATATATGCCGCAGAACACCATTAGTATATGGAGATGCAGCTGACGTTTCTCAAGGGAAAGAATTGGAACTCGCTCATTATGGCTCCAAAAGTAAATAGTCAGAGTGAATTCTAACTATGAAGCGTGATTGTAATATTGCTCTCCCTGATCGTGGGCTATGCTCTCGAGGAGTATACAAATCACTAACGTAGAATATACTTGGAGACGAAATGTGTTTTCATTCTATCTGCGCTCTCTCTCAACATGTCGCACCCTCGATTAATCGTGCTTTTCCACTGTTTGTGACGTGGAAATGGAGCTCTCCGAAATATATGCTATACAGTTTTCATTAATTAACACGCTGTTGGCGAGTATCTATTCTATAATGTCAAGGACTTTTGTTAATCATGGGCGGAGTCATAGATCTATATGTGAGTGCTGTCTAAGCGACTTTAAGTAGCTTACAGAGTACTAGGAATCTCTCTCGAGTATTGTCGTCACTTATCAAGAAAACGAGGATGGTCTTTGTCGGAACTTAACAAGCTATACGAAGATCTGTATTTGATCCCCTTTAAACATCTCAGTATATACACTCATAAGAATGATAATTTCCATCAATACACCTATGGAGCGAGTATACAGAGACGTAGCGCAATGACTTGATAGATGTTGTTTTTGTTACTCTCGCCCTCAATCTCATGTGTGAGCTTGCATCCTTCGTCTTCTAATCAATAAAATAAAGAATCAAATAATACCTCTATTGGTACTTTACCGATATTGCTGAAAAATAGAATGAATAAAAATAAAATGTGAGTATCACAGTCGTATCTCCGTTATATCTAATTTATTCTGCTGTCTCTTGTCTTCTTCCTCCAGAATCTCGAACATCCCTCATTTACCGTCTCTCTTTCTGTCCTCTTAGCCTGGATCAGTGAGTGGCCTTCGTCAGGTGCAGCTTGGGCATGCTGGACAGTGCGCTCGAGCCAAACGCGGCAGTGTCTCGCGACACGATCTCTGAGTTAGTAGTCTTCCTCTCCGAAGGTGGTCTTCAATCGCTCTCCGGGCGGCGAGGCAGATAGCGAGCGTCAACCGCCATGCAGAGACTCATACAGCACAGTGTGGGTACCTTATAATAAACTCGACGTGAGCTAACGGCACTCGAGATAGCGATATGTCAATATATCCTTCTTCACATGATATATGGACACCTCTTCAGTAGACTCCTTCAAGCGCCTGAATGACATACTGTCTCTGCTCCAATGTTGTGCTGGTTGACATCACTGTAGGTGCTGCCGACCGAGCATAGTGCATAACCCTCAAATCCAACTCACTATCATCTTCATGCACAAAACAGACAACAGGGAAGAGCGGTAGGGGTGGATCCGAGGGAAGGGCGCCTCACGTACTAGTTGAAGCGCCGTGAGAACAGCCTGGGAGGAGCACCAGCGGCCAAGGCGCAGAGAGATCTGCAACGAGATGTTTCCCCCTAGGGGAGAGATCAGGACGGCAAAGTTCCGCGTACAACAGCGGAGGAGATTTACAGGGCATTTGGAGCGGAGGGGCTCCCGCCGGCGCGGCGGCGGCCGTCGGCTCCGCTCTGGGCGTGGCTTCAGCCGCCCTCCTCCTCACCGGCGTCCACGCCGCCTGCGCCGCCGCTCGCCCGCGCGCCACCCGCCCCCGCGTCCCCGCTGACTAGAGCGTCGATCCTACATTTTATGCTCACATTATATTTGGTCCCACCATTATTTAATTTGTTACTTCCCTTTATATTTAAGAGATGACCCGTTGAATTTTTTCTCATATATTTGACTATTCGTCATATTTAAAAAAAACTTAGGTAATTATAATTTATTGTTATGAGTTGTTTTATTCACTTAAGTATTTAAGTGTGATTTATATCATATAAATTTGCATAAATTTTTAAATAAGACAAAGGCCTTAAAAACTGATGAGGGAAAAAGTCGAACGGGTCATCTATTAAAAAAACGAGGTAGTATTTTCTTACTAACCAGGATACCATGTCCCGGTAAACCGGACAAAAAATACCTGATATGGCCTCCTATTAGTGTATCTCAAATGTTTTAAGTAGTTCAACCAGACGATATAGGCAGAGAAAAAAATGTCACTATTTTAAGTTGAGTTGCAGACGCTGGTGAACTATATTCCATCTCCGTAGAATTTTCTGGTCTGTTGCTCAGCCACATACAGAATACAGGTTCGCAGTCGTCTGAGGCATATCTTGCAGCCATCAAAACTAGCTGGGACCAATAATCTAGCTTTGCGAGGCTCCAGCTCTGCCGTCTTGTTAGACCTTGCCATCGTCCCCTATTAGAATAGGAGACGACGCGGCTGCAGGCTCACACTGTCACCATGACGACCGCCGGACGCTCGACGAGAGAGCAGCGAGGCGCGTGCAGCCCGTGCAGGTGAGTTGTCATTGTATGCCCTAAGCCACGATCTCACACTTATCCTCCGTATTCCTTATCCAACGCTGCCATATATATTTCGTCCTCGCCTAACTTTGTTGAGAAGTATATCCAAGTAATTCCGAAAGAGGAATAGACAAATTATTTGAAGTCAATTTGTTTTTGTCCTTTTAGTGGTCCGTGGTATGGAATCCATAAGCACAAACAGACTAATGAGGCCCAGGTTACATATTTCTAGATCACATCCAATGTTAAAAGGAACCCATAAACTAGCATGTCAACTGCAACAAATGAGTCCAGATTTATGTGAATTGGCGCTTGTGGAGAGGAAAGACTATATCATGTTAAGCCACATGATACTGACCATCTCATCATGACCAGGCCGGCCTGTCAGGATGAGTTAACAACCCATCAAGTCTCACAGATGACTTGTATCCTAGTAGTTGACTTGACATTCAATCCAACAATGACATAGTATGATATCAACCGCAAGCTCTAATACATTCATAATCCATTATAGCAGGTAGACAACAAACATCTTGGGTACAAGAGACGACCAACAACTCATGGAAACAATCAAACAAACAACAAAGCTTCACAATGCCTTCAAGTACAATGAGCTACAGGTGCAAAACATTAATTACTAGTCCAATATTATGGAGGTGCCCTAAACGACCTCAGCTGAGTGAAGGCTTAAGTCTTCTAGCTTTCCTTCTTGCTTACTAGTTTTCTTCCTTGTTTTTTGTATATTCCCTCAATGTGAGTTGAATCTAGGAATTTCATAGTAATGGTTGGTTTGTTGTATGCAAATCAGCTAATGGATTATAGGCAAGATTTTTATCCATTATCTTGAAAAAACGACCTCAAGCTAGTTTCCAACTCGGAACTCTATCACTAATTAAGCATATTGCCATTCTCTACATTGATTATTTTTTTTACTTAGCTGCAACTGCAAAACACGCTATATTTCAGGTAGAGCGGCGAGAGGAGATCTCATGTCAGTCTTAGGGAGAGCTTGAACATGGAATCCTCTTGGGAGCGAGTGCGCGGGAGGATCATGTGACCTCGCTTTTGATCTTGTCTTCCAGTCTGTATGACAAAAGTATATGCATATGTTAGACATAGATATTCTCATATGCAGGCCATTGTTCAGGAGAGAATACTTACATCTGACATGTTGACATAGTGATGATCAGCGCGATGTACCTGTATTTGTCACCAGGGTGGTGTATGAAAGTGCGCAATCTCAACACCTTGCTGAGATCAGTTCCAACGCAGAAACGGAGGCCGCCTGCCAAGGCCATGAATGCTTTCGTACCATCCGGTGTCTCAACCTTGTCCTGCGCAAGCAAGAACCCAGGTACTCCGTGAGTTTGAGTCAGGAAACTAAAACCACTAAGACATATGTTTAATATTCTGGTCAACGATGCATGCGGATATGCAGGCTAGCTAGCTAAGCTAATTAACTTCTAGAAGCAGATTCTACTCATTATGGGCTGCCTCTTTCTTTTTCCTACGTGTTCCTTATCAGAAGAAAAAGCAGTGAGTGTTAAGTAACATTTGACTAATATTACTTAGGATAATATTGATAAGATATATTATATAATATAGGTGTATATATAATATATATAATTATATATATTATTATATATATATTATATAATATATATATATTGCCTGCTCTATATATGACATGATTTATCCAACCCCACAACGAGGCCAATCACCTTGCACAATGCAATATTAGTTTCATCCCCTTAGATCACAAGGCAGATAGGTTTTATTACTCGCCATCCTGTATCTATGTCCCAGTCCCACGATGCTCTCGTGCTTTCGTGGGAATATATGTGAATATTATATCGTGCTCAGCCTGCGCAACGATATACTCTGTTATTATACCTCTGTAATCCCAGACTGCTTACTGTGCATATCTAACATCCGGAAACAGACACATCCTTGTAAATATACTAGCGGATTTGGTAAGTTCTCCCATGCGTGATTGCTCAGTTTGTTAGCTATTTGACATTGTTCTGGTTCTATATTTCTCTTTTTCTTTTTTTTTGACAGTCGTTGTAGGCACATCGTGGGTGTGTGTGCTATATACTTTGCTAGTCCTCCAAGTTGAAGCAAGCGGGGGACTCCGAATTTGATGCCAACACTGATATCGATAGTGAGATGTTGGGTTCAATAATGTGTAGTTTAATTAGTTTATTGAAAAAAAGGTAAGGTGCTTATTGTTGATTATAAGAGGATATACTTCAGACTAGAACTTAGTGCTTGCTGACATTCATCAACTTGAATCCTGGTAGAATAAAACAAGCACACCGAGTATAGTGATGACGTGTCCTGTTGCACTCTATATATCTGGAATGAGTCCAACACTCCAATCAGAGAGCATCAAAACCATTCATAGTGTTAAATCTGCATCTGAAACGTGTTTGAGATGTTCAATGTTGTAGTACATAGATTAAACGGCACAAACCTGCCACCTCATGGATTTAAACGCTACGGACTCTGTGGGGTTGCTTATGTGTGGGTTGTGGTTTTTTTCCCGCTATATTATTTCGGGATTTAAGTGCATGCTGGAGGGCAACCATGACTCCCCATCTGCGTGGCAATGGGTGTAGCCTGCACAGAGGTGTAGAGGAAAAAAAAGGCTACATTCATTTTTTTGTCAAGTAAGAGCACGTTGTTCATACATCATCAGTGATGTATATCTAGCTTGTGAATACTATACCTTGGAATTTTCAATGTCCTGCAAAGCCTTCCGAAAAAATCCCCGGCACGATGGTTTGCCTAACCTTACCATCTCCAACGTGACCTTCATATGCAGAAATCAGGTAGCTCAAAAATAGAATTACTCAACTAATCCATTAGTCCCGCTATTTAGTCTTTTAGTCTATGAATTCAAACAATGATGGACTAAAAAGGACTAAAAAGTTGTATATTAGACTAAAATCCAATTAGTCCATCTTGGATGTAACTATTAGAAAACTATAGTGGGCGGGCTCTCTCTTCTGTCTCCTGGGTCTATGGGCTTATTAGTCCTGGATCTAAATTAGTACGGGGACTAAAGTTTTAGGTGCAGAGACTAAAATGATTCCAAAATGATTCTAAACTGAAGCCAAGTTTATTCAGAAGCCCTACTTAGTTGGTGAACACAATGTCATATACACTAGCAACATATCTCTTTCTGCTGGAGAGTAGCGTGGGTGCACTTGGTTTACACAAAGCACGAAAACAACAAAGAAGCAGTTGCACAAATCGCATGCCAGTGTCGCTACTTGCTCGATCGCACAACTAAGCCAACAGGCCACTGGTTAATGCCGAGCTCAATGTCTTATTACTATTATTACATCCGGCGTTCAACTTGCCTGGCTAATTATGAACTTCTAGCTAAGCTAGCCCCTGGTTAGCTCACCTGAGCGTGAAGGCTTCATCGACTTGTGATCTGCCCAGCTATCCGGTCATCATACCCCATGCCTCCGCCGTGCTCTAACAACGCCTCATGCTCCTCCTGGCGCGCCACAACACAAGAAAGCTGAGAATTGCGCGTGTTGGGGGTTTTCATCACTTGGCTGATTAGCTATAGCTGCTAACGTTAGCTTTCGTCGAGCACGTGGGGTTCTCGGCGAAGAGTGCGGACGCGAGCGGTGAGCGCCAGCGGAACGTGGTCTTCGAAGCTGGCGAAAGAGGAGGACGAACATGAGTCGAGCGGCGAGGCCTCTCCGTCAGCACGGCTTCTCGCCGCCCCAGCGTCCCGATCAGCACGTCGAAGAAGTCCTCGCATTGCTCCCCGAGCTCCTCCATCCTCTCCCTCATCATGCTCTCATGTCAGTCCTCATTCGCGTTCCTCCTCCCCTCACGTAGCACATTATAGTATCCAGCTGGGTGGGTAGCTAGGCTTGGTTTCGAGTCACAATTCCTCAGAGACATTGACTGCCAGGCGGCATGTGGTGCGGCGGTGCCATGCATGTCAGTCTGTTGACTAGGGAACGGCTGTGCAGGCGTTGTTCAGTCAGCTCGTTGCTGCTCAAATGGAGCTATTATTATGGTACAGTCATGTGCACTAACCACTGCATTACCTCATGCACTCATGATAATGCAGTGCCGGGGATGTCCACCGGGAACGAGATGAGGCCCCGCGATGAGGGCGACGAAGTTCTTCTCAGATTCTCCGACGGACTTGACTTGGTCTGTGTGGCTGGATCAGCTTCTTTCGCCGTAAGGTCAAATATTCAGTCTTAGTATTATTATCACAAGGTTCCCAGACTCGATATATGTCAGAACTCAGAAATGGACAGCAATGAGTTCCAATAACTATAATTAGCAGCCAGGGATATGGGATCGGATGGGATTGGTGGGTGATCTCTTACGCGGAGATTGCTGTCCTTGGAGCTCGACGGCTGGGCTGCGGCCGCCAGGAGGCCGAGGCTGGCGTGGCAAGCGCGGTCGGTCTTCGTCGAGGGCACGGCGCGGAGTTTCTCTTGGCCGTACGAGCCGGGAGGCACTCGAGGCTTTCTTGGCCAATTGCACATTTGCCGGTACGTTGTAGGCATGAAGCCGTGGAGGGGAGCGCCGACGTTGTCGCGGCGGGAGATCTCGGTGAAGGTGGTGTTCGGTTACCAGTCTCTCGTAACCAGCTTCCCTCCTTGCTGGAACACGTAGTAGCTCAGCTCCGGGCCGCCTCACCACAACCCGGCCTCCCGACGCACGCTGTCTTGAAAGATACTGCCGTACCTGCACAACACATAAATCCAATATATCTCTCAGGATTTTCAATAATCAAATCAGCGGCTGCCACAAGTTTTATCTGTAAATACAAAAATGTTACCTGTTCAACCTCTCCTTACGCTAAAGGCGGAGATGTCGCAGTAGTGTTGGGTGCGAAGAACTGCAGGCTCGCCGAAGAAGAGGGAGCCGGGGAGGCCCGGGGCAGCCGCCGTTTGTCTCGGGTGGC
>CM020181.1:202700-276812 GCA_009805545.1 Oryza longistaminata
CTGTCTCCAGCGCGACTACCCCGAATGCAAAAACATCAGCCTTTTCTGTCAAATGGCCTCTCATTGCATACTCGGGTGCCAAGTAGCCACTTGTAAAAGGTAAGATAAAGTTAAAACTATGTCAGGTTTTAAAAGTTAACTTATATGAAGATCAAGGGTGAGATGTTCATACAATGTGCCAGCGATTTTTGTGCTCATATGGGTCTTCTTCTCATCATAGAGCTTGGCAAGTCCAAAATCAGAGATCTTGGGTTTGAGATCAGTGTCAAGTAAGACATTGCTAGCTTTTATGTCCCTATGCACGATGCGAACGCTGGATTCCTCGTGAAGATAAGTTAGGCCTCTTGCAATACCTAAAATGATCTCGAAGCGCGTAGGCCAGTCTAGGTTCAAGTTACTACGTCCTGAAGATGGAGGAATAAGGCCTTGAGAATTGAGTTGATGATATAATGCAAAAATGATAAAAAACTTGAGAGTGCATGAAGCAAGATGCTCCTTGAAGGGTATGTGAGAAAGGGAGACTAGTTTGTGCCTTGTGATGAGCAGAACTGAACTTACCAAAGAGTGCTTGGTCTAAGCTTCCATTTTCGAGATACTCATAAACCAACAAGGGCTTGCTACTGTCAATGCAACAACCATGCAATTTCACAAGGTTTCGGTGCTGCACTGTTGAAATTGTTGCAACTTCTGTCACGAACTCACTTTTCCCCTGATGCGATGATTGAGAAAGTTGTTTGACGGCTATAACTCTTCCATCAAGTAGCTTACCCTGCCAAAGGAAGATCTTTGAGTTACAAACATATTATGATACCAATTAAGTGGGAAACACAGCTGGAATTAGTTCACAATAATGTAAATCTTCATAGGAAATTTTATGGAGTAAATCGGTGAAACCTCTAACCTTATAGACTGGCCCATATCCACCTTCTCCAACCATGTTTTGAGAACTGAAATTCTCTGTAGCTAACTTCAGCTCGGCGGTACTGAAGATATTAGGCCTTCCAGCCAGGTTGTATAGGTCTGTATTTTTCCAGAACAAAGAAAGATAATAAGTCATTTGAAACTTTGATGTTGAAAAAGTGCACTATTAAATAATACCTTCTTTCTGCCTTGCCACCTTTCTTCTCTTTTTTATCAACAGAAAGATTCCAGCTAATGCTACCGATCCTAAAATTGATGCACCGATCACAATTGCAGCAATGGCACCAGCTTTACTTTTCTTTTTTGGAACTCCATTTCTCACGGTTGGAGTAAAATCTAGAAAAAAGGGTTTTAATAATAAGAATAAAATATAATCATCTAATGAAGTTAATTACTCAATGATTGATCTTACTTGGGATCACACTTATTGCAGAGATCATCGGTCCATAGTAACCTTGAGTGGGAGTGCAACAAGTGCCCTTGCAAGCCCAAAACAACTGGATCTCAAGGAAGTTTTTCGACACAGTTGTGTTGTATACTTTGTTAACTCTAGTAAAAGATTTTCCACCAGCTGTTTTCCTTATATCGAAGTTCTTTTCTTTCAGATCACCCTATGCAAATGCCATGTTGGAGAAGAGAATATTTTCAGAAAAATAAAAATAAGATAGTAAACAAATACTGCATATGCAACACATATTTACCTGTAAATATATGTCAAAAACTCTCCTCCCATTGCTTTTCCATGTCTGTGAGTCTGGATAAGCAAACTCTGCAAATTGAAGAAGAACATTGTAGTTTCCATTCTCAAGTCCTAGGCCATAATATCTCAGTGATGATGGTGACATCCTTGCAGTCTGGAATAGTTCTGAATCCATGGCATTCTGAAACTGCTGGGAGCTATATATTAGATAACTTCCATTTGGGGCTTCAGAGAATCTTCCTACATTGCTGACACCCCATCTTGTTTGGTTGGTAACATAGTATGATGCAGCCCCAAGATTTGTAGAATCTACTTCATAGATAGTATTATCAAAGCCTCTTATAGTTCTATTACTGCCACAGTCTACCGCGAAGGAATAGTCTGCAGTTAAGATATGCAAAATTGTAACCATTATTGAAAATCATGAGTCCTTTACTCCTTTAACTGCTAATGATGAAGTGAAAAGTTATACATTCTGGAGAACCGAGGAAACATGGAGTGTCTTGCTGGAGACAATTTAGTCCTGTGGGTAGAATGCTATGCATACAATGGAAAGTTGGAAACAAAGGCAAAACAAATTATGAGTAAGGTTTTGTCAAAAATAGATGCTTGCAAATGAAATTTGATAAATACCTATTATTGTTGCTATGAATATTGAACTTGTTTGCCACCAAATTCCTTGTACAGGATAAAACATGTAAGTTGTCAGTAACAACATCATACAATCAATACCGTGTTTTCTTATTTACCATACCTATAAGAACTTTCAACTTACAATTGCTATTGCTCTGGGTAGCCCATGAAGGAAAGTTTCCAGTGAGTTGGTTGTATGAAAAATCTCTGTAAAATGATTAAAGTTACTACATATCGAATGAATATATCATTGAAATGCTCAAATTAAATGATTTGCACTATACTACTATGTTCAATTGAATGGCGTACAAATTGTTTAATAAGGAGCTCTTCGCATCTGGCAAGCTTCCTGTAAGACTATTGTTCCCAAGAAACCTGAATTTTGAGGTACAGTTCAAGATGATGAAACATGCGCAGCAGCTTAAGGGGTGTTTTTATAGTGTAAAAACAATCTAGAAAGGAACTCCTTACAAGAATACAAGTTTGTCCAGATTGAGGATGGACTGAGTAACTTGGCCTGTGATATTGTTAAAGCTCAAATCCCTGTGCCATAGAATAGCAAAATTACTCGAATAAGCCTTCACATTAAACTATAATAAATAATAACTAACAGAAAAGAAAAGTGATACTATGCCACAAAAAACATACAGCATGGTTAAATTTTCCAGCTTAGAAAAATCTACTCTTCTGATATTATCAGATATCTTGCAGTTCCTCAATATTCTGAAAGAACAAAAGTCCAAACTCAGAATGTGAGAACTTTTTCAGTAAATAAAACTGTAAGGTGTTTAAAACTGAAAAGCATGTTACATGCATACAGGATATTCAAAGATGTCAGGTTACTGACAAAGGCCAACGAAGAGCTCCCGTTTAAAATATCACCAATCCGTCTGCATATGTATATTTAGGACATAGGTTATCATGACAAGCTTGGCATGCCCAACCATTGGGAAGCAAATTACTGAAGAAAAAAAGTACTTACAAGCTTGTCAAGTTGGTTAAATTAGAAAAGCTTGCTGGAATTGGACCTTGAAAAGAATTTCCTTGAAACCTCCTACAAGTTCAATGTAACAAGTATACTATATTTCAAAATCTTGTGTAGATCCGTTAAATATAGTAAAATGAAAATGTATACATTTTGTTGGATTTCTGTTGAGAATGATGATCAGGAAGTCAAAATTTTATTCTCCTAATTCAAATGAAAACAATACATGCAGAATTGTTCAATTGGTCTACTTTGTAGGAAACAATACCACTGGTTATATTTAGAAGTTGGCAATATATCTTACAGATCTTGCAACATTGTCAAGCTCCCTATATAGTCAGGTATTTTCCCTGTGAAATCATTATCCGATGCCCACCTGCATGAATAAATTATACAGAATTTGAGCATATGGAAGCTCAATTAATACAAGAGATAGTTGTGGCTCTGTTACTGAGACTATACAGGGTCTTTAGGTTCTTAAGCTTTGAAAACGTCGAAGGGAATGGGCCGCTGAAGCCAGAACTATCGATATACCTGTTATTGAAACATTAGAGTAATTATCATGTTCAACAATAGTTATATAGCTGGCCCCAATTTTAGTTCTATTAGAGGAAATATTTGGCAGTTAAACGGGGGGCATTTTACAATTGTCCGAGTTTGGTTAGGTTGCCCAATTCTTCAGGAAGTTCACCAGTAAAATTGTTTGATCCTATGCCTCTGAAACAAAATGAAATAGTTCAGGAGTGACACAATTTACTTGCCTGCGCTGCAAATAGTAGAAAAGAAAAGTGAAACAGTTTTACCTGATGATACACAATATTCATTATTTCGGATTTCATTATGGTTCAAGTTAATGAAACATCACTTGAAAAGGGAATTACGTTGTCTTGCCTAAGATATGAGTTATGCTTTTATTTTTGGAAATTCTCCTTGAGAACTTGTGCAATTATATTTTGCAGATATAGTTATACTACTTCAGGAGTGACGAATGAATTGTTGAGGAATAAGCCATGCAAGAAGGGATCTCATACAATGAGCGAAGATCCAAGAGTTTTCCAAATTCCTTTGGAAGTGATCCAGACAACGAGTTGATCGCTAAAGTCCTTTGTTTTCCAAAATAAAAAAAGAAGGAAAGGGTTAGGAGAAAGTAGCAACAGATGGATATGGTAGAAGAATTTATAATTTGAAATTAACTCTGACAAGTATTGCATAGCAGTCAATTTCCCAATGATTGAAGGTACCGGCCCTGTCAAGTAGTTTTGTTGGAGGTTCCTGAAACAACATAAGTACTAAGAAACATCAAGAAAATTAGCCAAACACGTACCATAAACTTGTATAGAACAACAGTTGAACAGCGTTTGATGGCGATATATATACATAATGTTCTTGACAACAAAGATAGGGATGTTACGAATTAGACAACATACAGGTTGGTTAGATAGGTGAGATTCTCTAGCTCTTGTGGTATCGGACCGACAACATCCAACGAATACACCCTCCTGCATAAACAACACGCGCGTCAGGAAAATTCCTTCAATGAGTGCATGACGATCACTAAATTAAGAAAAACTATGCGGCAGCATGTGCTTTGCTAGACGAATTGGCTGTTCTTGCAAGTTTCAAAATCCAATTCATCGTCACATCATATCAGGCCACTCCACGCTTGAAAGTACAGCCAGATTTTGGAGAAGTTCATGGCCCCCTCTCCTTTGCGCATTCCGTCGAACACCTGTGGTGCAGCCGACGGAAGCAAACGGTTCAGAGTTACGTACAGCTTGGTGATGTGGCAGACGGTGCTGTCGTTGTAGGAGCAGTCGCACTTGATGCCCGGGTTGATGGTTTCGCTGTTATCGATGTCGATCGTTTCGTCGATGGCGATGCCGCTGCAAGGGTCGCCGGTGATGTTCCATGTCGTCGGCGGCTTCGTGCCCCACCTCCCCAGAATCGCGTTCAGCGCCGCCACTGCATTCACATGTGCACGCACTAATCCATTTCTTCATGCAAAGACTATGCCCAAAAAAAACAGAGAAAAAGAAACTGCGCCAAAAAAAACATAAACATATCCTTTTCAGCAACGAAGCATGCACCAAGTTTGCATAATTGCACTACCGGTTTCACGGTTAAGACTTAAGACAAAAGGCAAATCTAAATGAAATAAGTTTACTTTGGTCCCTTTATTTGTCGCCCAGTCCGATTTCACCCCTCGGTCGCAAAACCGGTACGACAGATACCCCAACTTACAAAACCGTTTAAATGATGTCCATCGGCAGTATTGTGTCTGGTTTTAAGTGAGGTGGGCAGGTGGCGCCTACGTGTCTCCTTTTGACTAGGTCTTTTTCCAGCGTATCATTGACGTGACGCTTACGTGGCAATTAGATCCGCAAAAAAAAACCATGAGACCCACATGTCGGTTGCACACACATATAATAAAAAAGAGTAAAGTGCATTGGCAGTCCTTAAACTTGTAGGGTTGTGTCATATAGATCCCTAAACTCTCAAAATGTATATCCAGATTGCAGAACTTGTCAAAGTGTATCATCTAAGTCCCAAATTGACACATCCCCTCTAAGATCCTACGTAGCGCTGATGTGGCAATGCCACATGGACGTGACGTGTCCTTTTCTTTTCATTTTTTTCTTTTCTTTTTATTTTTTGTTTTCTTCTCATTCTTCTTTTTTTCCTTTTTTTCTGCACGGGTCACAGAGAAAGGAGAAGAAAGAGAAAAAAAGAAAAAAAAGAAAAAGGGAAAAATTTAAATGGGTCCCAATTGTCAGTCAAAATAATGCCATGTCATGTCCGTGTGGCATGCCACATCAATGCCACGTAGGATCCTGAAGGGGTTGTGGCGATTTAGGACCTAGATGACACACTATGACAAGTTCTGGGACTTGGATATGCAATTTGAGGGTTTAGAGAACTAGATGACATACCCCTACAAGTTTAAGGACCGCCCGTACACTTTACTCTAATAAAAAATGGTGGGAAAATGGTGGGCCCATGTGGACCCACACATCATCCTCACAACCCTCTTCTCTCTCTATCCCCTCTCTCTCCAGCCGGTTGAGAGAGGTGGGTGGCGGCCGGAGCGGGCGACGGTGTGTAACAGCCCTTCCTCCAGAACCGCGTAACCAGCCCATCCGACGGGCGGGCCCACTTACACACACTACTCCACTTACACTTTCATCATCGCTTCGTGTAAAAGGGTTAACCCTGGAGTGATATGATTGGACGGCAGAGGCCTTATAAGTGCTTCCACCCTTGCCAAACCTAGCATGGTGGTACTAAATATGCGCACACAGCTCACATGGGCCACATAGGCCTCATCCTAATTGGGCCACGATGTCACACGGCGGGACGGAGCGGCGGCAGAGCAGAGGGGCGGAGGCTACGTGGGGCGGAGCCGAAGGGCGAAGCGGGGCAGGCAGTGGACAGAATGGGTGACGGGAGGGGCAGTGCTGCGGCAGCCAGAGCAGGCCGGCCGGTGGAGTGGTGAGGACCATCATCATCAACCGCTATAGCACTCGCCACATCTATCGTGCTCGCCGACGACCGCTCGAGCAGGTAGGAGGGGCGAAGCGGCCGAAGCGGCGGCAGGACGCAGCGGAGTAGTGGGGCGGAGCGGCGGCGAGCGGATGCCGTCACGGCCGTCGACCTTGCCAGGGTGGGAGAGGAGCGGCGGAGCCGGGTAGGAGAGGAGACACGAGCGGAGAAGCGGAGGATTCGACGGCGACGACGATGACGTCGAAGCGGTGTGCACGCACAAGGCGCTCGCACTGCTCAACTGCGCAGTCAAGTCGAGTGATGCCACTCTGGCCATCGGCTGCTCCGCCCTGCTCGTAGCCCCGCTCCGGCCTCCGCCCAACCCGCTTCGCCGGCTGGCCGCTACCCACTCCACATGAGAGAGAGGAGGGGGGAAGAGAGGATAGAGAGAAGAGGGTTGTGAGGATGACATGTGGGTCCACATGGGCCCACCATTTTCTATTATTTGTGTGCGCAACTGACATGTGGGTCCCACGGGTTTTATTATTTTCCGGATCTAATTGCCACGTAAACACCACGTCAATGACACGTTGGACAAAGACCTAGTCAAAAGGGGCCACGTAAGCGCCACCTCAATCAAAACCAGACACAATACTGCCTAGAGATCTCATTTAAACGGTTTCGTAAGTTGGGGGGACCTGTTGTACCCAGTTTTGCGGCGAAGGGATGAAAATCAGACTTGGCGACAAATAGAGGGACCCAAAGTGAACTTATTCCAATCTAAATATGGCATCCGTACTGTTTAGTGCACAGTTTACTTTTTAGCTAGACAATTACTCCCTCCATCCCAAAATAAACCAACATAAGATGAGATGCAATATTACCTGATATAATAAATCTAGACAGGTGTTTGTCCAGAGTCATTGTCTTAGATAATGTCATATCTCATCCTAGATTCCTTTATTCTATGACATAGAGAGTATATCTTATAAACTGGGTATTATTTTTACGATCCGATTACACGTTATATTTGTTTTTATCAAATCTTTATAAGAAGATATTACACGATTATATTATGATAATATATATACATGTTGTAAATTACTAGTAAACATATATATGTAAGTAAATTTAATAAAGTCTAAAAGTAATTTACATAAATTATAAAAGTAACTTAACACGAAATAAAATTAATTTATCATGGTACTAAAAGTAAATCATTTGTGAGGGTAAAAAATATAAGTCTATCTAAAATTAAACTTAATCAACACAAATCACAGAACTAACTAAAACAAGTAACATTACATAAAAAAAAACTAAAACAAGTAACATATTCACACATTCTGAATGCCTAAATGGTAAATCATTTCAATCTAAAAGTAATTTTAGATAGACTTATATTTTTTATCCTCACAATTGATTTACTTTTAGTACCATGGTAAATTAATTTTATTTTGTGTTAAGTTACTTTTATAATTTATGTAAATTACTTTTAGAAAAAGTGACATATTCGCACATTTTGAATGCTTAAAAAGTAATTTATTTCAATCTAAAAGTATTACGTATATGATAAAAGTAATTACACGTATAATAAAAGTAATTTACAATATATATATTTCTTTTCATCCGAATATAATCATATGAGATCTTGTTATAAAGATTTAATTGCAACGAACACAATGATATAATAAAATTATAGATCGGATAAGTAATTTAAGAGAAAATATTTTATTTAATCTTTGTCTTATTCTATGCCTTTATGCTCGATCCCACATGGTAGCTGGTTAAGACTAATTAGTGCACATTCACTGTACAGTTGCATGCCTTTATACTCCCACATGCACCCCTTTTACCCTGGAAGAGCAAAGCAAAATTGAAGGTTAGGGTTTATTTCGTAATCCCAAGCCGTTGTTTGTGGATTGGGTCTAGCTGCTAAGTCCTGCTACTACTTCTCTACTTGCCAGTTACACTACAGGACTTGCTCCGAAGGTGTGACCTCTTAAAGGTATATAATCTATTTAAATTATCTATAGTTGTAATGATGCATCTCGGTTAACCACGGGTACCAGGATTATGTCCTGGGACTGGTACCGGCATCGTGGTTCTGCGGGATTCAGTTCACGCTGATATTCTACGACACACCCTCTCTGGTTGTGACAATGTTGTCCAAAATGTCATATACCTATAACCAGAGGGTGTATTGAAATGTACCGTGTCGAGATATAGTCCTGAAGACTAGATGTCTCATCGAAGATGGAAGGAAAAAAACAAGTAGAAGTGATATGTAAAAATACTATTCCCTTCATCCTAAAATATAAAGCGGCCTGCATGTATTTGACAAAATTAACTTTTGACTAATAGTTAAACTAAAAAGAGATATATTTTGTGTCATATAAGTGGTATTGATTGATTCTTATTTTAAAGTAATTTCATTTATGGTGCTAATTAATTTTATAGTTATTGATAATTTATTATAAGAAAAAAATGAATGGTTCAACCTTGAAGACTATGTAAAAAAGCTTATGAACACTGATGTAAATATAGCCGCTCAAATGCATAAGATGATGATCTCAATAGAATGAAGAAAAGCTTGATACAGGTGATCAGATTAATAAAAAGAGCCAAGAAACATTCTAGGTGCTTTTTGTATGAAGAAGGGTTTTCTAACCTTTAATCTGTACAAAGACTTAGGCTGAGTTCGGGAGTGAGGGTTGGGAACGTTCACTCTCAACACGCAAAATTAAGCGATGGTTAGCGAATAATTAATTAAGTATTAGCAATTGTTTAAGTTAGATTAATATGATTTTTTAAAGCAAATTTCGTATATCCTTTTAAAAAACACACCGATTAGTAGTTTGAAAAACGTGTACGTAAAAAGCAAGAAAGATGGGTTGCGAAAGGAAGGAAACTAATTCGATCAGCCTTATATATATTGTTTAAGTTCACATCATCTGGTGACTCGGACTCTATATGCACCTAGGAGGATTAGCTCGGACGAGTATGCACCTAGGAGGACTTCCATCGCCGCATCAGCCCTGTCCCCTCCTCTTTTGTCTTCGGTATCCTCGCCAGAGGCAAAAGGTGAAGGAGACGCTTCATCTCTAATAAAGTGCTCCCTCCATATCAAAATATAGGACACAACTAATTTTAAGAGATGTTTTATATATACCTAATTAAAATTCATATTTTTCCTTTGGTCATACTTTTTTTCGTCCATATGGTTCGATTCCCTCCCCTCTCAGCGTGTGTATGCGCGGTTTTTAATGAGAAACAGACTCAGACTATAAAACTAGGGTTTCTCTTCCGACATCTATACGACGTGGTTTTTGCTTTGAATCTTGGGAAAACGGAAAGAGAAGAAGATAAGGATCAAAACTCCTTAGTCAATTTCGGATTATCTCCATGGATGTGGCCGGATTTCAGAGGAGGCGGATTCCGGCGTCGTCAAACAGAGTGAAAGAAGGAGCGGGGGAGGCTGATTAGACTTGGCGACAGTGAAAGAAAGAACGGGGGAAGCTGATTAGACTTGTGGTGCTTTGCTGGGCCGGATGCGCATTTGCGGGCCGAGACAGAGGGAAGGAGAAGGGAGAAAAGTGGGCCGGCTAGGCTACAGGCTGAGGAAGGAAATGGACTGAAATTGGCCCAGAGAGAAAGGAGAGTTTTTATTTAGATTTTTGTTTAAATAAATACTGAAATGATGTTTGTATTATTAAAATTAGCAATTGAGATTTGAAAATTTCAAGAAAATTGCAGAGAGTGTAATTAATCATGGAGAACTTCATAAAAATTAAATTCAGCCATATCATTTTATTTCCACACTTACTTTACTTTTAAATTAATTTAAACACCTACCTGCTTAAAAAAATCAAGTATTCCACGAAATGTGTATTAATCGCATAATGTAAATCTTTCTCAAATTGTACTCAATTTTCTCATCTTTTCTTCTCGTTGCAACGCACGGGCATTTTTTCTAGTAATATATGATATGTATATATACATACAATTAATTAGCACCACCTCTCACCTAAATTATTATTAATTTTTAAATCCTACACTCGCAAGATCTTTAATTCTGTTGGGGTGCATGTATTATATTAGTTAGGGTGATTCAAACGAAAAGATATGATAATAATTGTTTTTTGGTCTTTTGGTTAAGGGTAATTTTGTCTTATATTTTGGAATAGCGAGAGTACGTGGAGGATCATATCTATCGGACGCGACTACATCGAGCGTGGTAGTGCAATAGCCCTGTCGCGCGACGTGATGGTTTCCCAACAAAAAAAAAAAAAAAAGAAAAAACACTTTCTAACTACTCCGCATGCGCGCCTTGCTAGAAAAAGGAAAACTGCGTTTCCACGCATAATCAGCTTGCGCGCTTTTCTTCGTGGGCCGAGGTGTAACCCACAACAGCGTCACCTCCCCATCTCCTCCACCAGGACAACGCCGTCTCCCACCTCCACCACCAAGACAACGCCGCCATTAACACTCGAAAAGAGAAGAAAAACGAAGAGGAGCAGGAGGATGCGAAGAAAAATCAGCAAACAGCAATTGGCGGACAGGAAGCATGGAGAGCAGATCCAAAATAAAGAACAAGCTATATATTAATTGAAAGTTACTTTCTCTTAACAGCAAGTTAGTTTTTAAAATATATTAAAGTTACTTTCTCGTAACATGCAATTTACTTTTAAGAATAGCTAAACTTATTTCTATAGCCTAAAAGAGTATTTCTGCTGCTACTCTTGCCTCCTTAATAATGAAATGTAAATGACTCATGAGTGCTCTAATCATTAAAACACACGAGTCAAGAAACGTTAAAGTTACTTTTCAGAAACAATAAAGTTACTTCTAACAAACACTAGAGTTACTCCCCATAAACATCTAAGTTACTTTTATGACATAAAAGTTAATTCCTAGAAACATATGTAGAAAGTTACTTTTGAAACATATAAATGTTACTTCCTACTAACATTTAAATTACATTTAAAAATATGCGAAGTTACTTTTGAAATATGAAGCATCTAATATGGAGAAACTTAAATGTTTACGCTCCCCTGGCATATCTTACACCTTGTAGGGAGTACCGAAGACCCACACGACGGTGTTGGTGAGGAGGCTTCATAGGAGAGGGGTCTAGGAATGAGAGGTGGCTAAAGCGACGCATCTACCATAGCAAAATCCAACCGCCATCACCTCCGCTGTAGCAGAAGCCCGCTGCCGCAAAACCCCATCGCCACCACAACTCGGCACTGCTGTAGCAGAAGTCGTCGGTTGCTGCTTCATCAAATTTTGAGGAAACTATCTCTCCCCTCCCCCTCTTCGCCGTGATTTGCCCTTGCTGAGGCCTACCGCTTATTCGCAGTGATTTGGGGGAGAAGAAAACCACCGTAGCATCCGCCTTCCCTTGCCGCGATGGGACGAAACCACTGCCTCCCCATGCTTTGATGGGAGGAAACCTCCGCCATGCCTGCCTCTCTCTCTCTCGGACGCGAATGGATGAGGATGATGATGTGTGGTGGGACCACTGGAACGACGATGTGCGGATGGACACCACGTCAACTCGCACAGGATGGACAACTCTCCCAGCGTCATGCGATAGCGCTAGATCGAGAGGCCTCTCGAAATAGTTTTTGCTATTAATACTCACTCTGTTCAAAAATATAGCAACCTAATACTAGATGGGCTACATCATAGTACAATGAATCTGAACATATATTTCTGTCTAGATTTGCTATACTAGTATGTGCCATATCTAGTATTAAGTTGTTATATTTTGGGACGGGTGAAGTAAATAGTCTAGGGTTTATAGGGTTTATCTTTCATGTCCTTTGTGGAGTTTGGAGCTCGGTTTAGATGTTTTTTAATTATTTTTTCTATCTCTTCATGGTGGCCACTTCGTTCCTAATTAAGATTCTTGACAAAGGCCTTCGGCCTTGGAAGGCATAATTGTTAATTGGGTTGGTGATGATCAAATCGAAGGCAACCTTTGGGATCTGAGTCGCTGTATTGTTCGGTGATGTCATTTGCCATTAAATCATATCGTTGGAATAAAGATGATGATCAAGTCTCGTTCGGACGCTTGGCATAGTTGGTTAATGTTGTAGATCTGCTTGTCTACTATTATTTGTTACAGTGTCCCAAGATTATAGGAGCATCTTTGTTCCATGTTACCAGATATTTTTTTAAAAAAATTTCTCGTAGCAACAGGTTGTGATTTCTTCTATTATTTAATATAATCAATCATAGTAAAAAAATATATATTATTCCCTTTGTTTTCAAAATAATTTAAAAGGGCTAAGAAATACTCCATCCGTCCAAAAAAAATATATACAACCTAGGTGAGGATTTGACATCACCTAGAATTACAAATCTAGATAACTATATGTCCAGATTCATTGTCCTAGATGGTGGTTGGCTTTTTTTTTTAGGACGGAGGGAGTAGGAAAGAAGGAAAGAGTTGATGATAAGCTGCAAGCATCAACTCTGCAGTTAGGGGTGGATCCAACATGGGTGCAGGGGGCACTTGAGTCCCCCCTACACCCACCAAACTCATGGATACCCCTTGAGTCCCCCTTCATTTTTTCGTCATGATTGATAAGATATGAGGTGTTAAAGGTCTTTCAATATCATCTTAGCATAGTTTAATACTGAGATATTTGTCCCCCCCAACTTTTTTTCCTGGATCCGCCCCTGTCTGCAGTGATATTTGTCTTTTAATTAATTCATCTGTTAAAACTTGCAAATTGTAAACATGAGCCATGTTCATCTCTCTCCCTCTCTTTAAGTATCTAGAGAGAGAAGCATATGCACATGGATATATATATATATGCAACCACCTTGCATGTGTTTACTAGAGAGATCGATCAAGCTGCCACAGATTCAAGAACATCGATCATCCCAGCAGCAACACATGCATGCATATACTACATCCGTTCCATATTATACGTTGTTTTGAGTTTTTTTCTTAGTCAAAATTTTTTAATTTAAATCTAACCAAATTTATAGAAAACTTTATCAATATCTACAACATACACTAAATTAGTTTTAATTAGACTATTTTATAATCTATTTGTTTTGTATTGAAAATGTTTATACTCCCTCCATCCCTAAATATAAGGGATTTTGGTTATATGTAGCACATCTTTTTTTTGCGGGGAAGATGTGGCACATCTTAGTACAGTGAATCCAGACATAAAGCCTATCCAGATTCGTTGTATCAGGATATGTCACATACAACCAAAATCCCTTATATTTAGGAACGGGGGAGTATATTTTTTCTATAAACTTGATTAAACTTGAAAATTTTGATTAGAAAAAAAAATGTTAAAACTACTTATATCATATGAAACGAAAGGCATGTACCTAACAGTGTGCGTATATATTAATTACCTTCAACGGGATCAGTTGTCGGTGCTTGCTGAGCCCGAGCGGCTGCAACCCATGAGCACGCGACCACCATCACCACCACCCACACAAGCTGCTTCCCACCATGGCCGCCGCCGCCGCAACGCCTCCTCATCTCTCTACCTCTAATTTCTCTCTCTGCCTCCTCTCCTCTGGCTAGCTTTCTCTGCCCGAGACAGCACAGCAGCTATATATACGCACAAATTAGCTAGTGTACGATCGATTCGATTCCCCATATCCATCGTGGGATGGCCCAGGGAAAGCATGGCTGCCAGAAAAGGAGGAGGAGGAGGACGACGACGACGAGATCAGATCGTCGGTCGTCGTAGTCTCCGATCTTTCCCGAGGATCGACCAGTGCTGCGGGGGGACGGCAGAGTGCGGGGGCGGCTGGGACGACAGCGAGCGAGCTAGCAGCTAGCAGCTAGGTTGAGAGCAATGGTGGTGGCGACTACTGTCGACGGACGACGACGTGCACCGGTATATCATGTATATCGGGACGCAAACATAAACAAACCCCGCGACGACCCCGTCACGTGAATAAATTAAATACATGCACAATTTGCTACAAAACATTTAAAATTTATGTGATGGGCTAAAAGTCACCGTAAGATCGTGTCACTGTTGATAGACATTATAAAATTAGTGTAATTGGCTGTAGAACACTGAAAAACACTGATGTTTTACACTTTCATCGATGTTTTTCTGTATCACCTTCGGGTTAACCCTTTTACACGAAATGATGACGAAAATGTAAGTGGATCCGCTTATTTGATGGGCTCAGCGTGTACAAAGCCTTCTCGGAGGTCTCTTCGGTGTTCCAGTTCACACACACACACCTCACATGCATCCAGGCGATGCTCGACGAGCTCAGCGACGCAGGTACATCCGCGTGGTTGACTTCGACATCGGCATAGGTGAACAGTGGGTGTCGCTGATGCAACAAGATAGCTCGCCCAGCGACGCCCCTCAAGGTGAACGCACTGGCGTCCTCGGTATCACATCACCTGCTCGAGCTGCACCTCATCCATGAGAAGTGTGTACCTAGAGTGGAGCTGAAACTGTTTGGCTGAGCTCCAGCTCTAGGAAATATGGAGCTGGAGCTGGAGCTGTGCCAAACATGCCCTAAGTTTTGAGATTTTCGAAGGGAACGGACCAGAGAAGCAGAACTATCAATTAATATACCTGTTATTGAAACATAGTAATTAGCATGTTCAACAATGCATATCTTGCTTGTCAGTTCTTTCAGAAGTAGTGTTTGGTGGTTAATTAAGACGGGGGTTGGGGTTTGGAGGTGGGGGGTACGTGTTATAATTACTCGAGTTTGGTCAAGTTGACCAATTCTTAAGGAAGGTTACCAGTAAACTTGTTCAAGCTGATGCCTCTAAAACAAAGCAAATAGTTGAGTAACATAACTTATTTGTCTGAAACAGTGTTGATAATATCCACCACTTTTGAGACTTCGATGGTTGGGTTTCAGCATGTTAAACACACTTGGAAAGGAAAATTAATCTGAAATGACTAAGTAACATATGATATATTTTTTTTTAGAATTTTCTCATTGAGAAATTGTGGAAGGGATATCTTACAATGGGATGAGATTCGTGAGGTTCCCAAGTTCCTTTGGAAGTGGTCCAGATAATGGATTGATTGCTAAGTTCTTTTTTAAAATAAAAAATAAAGAAAGAAATATGGATAAGAGAAAGCACCAGCAGATATTGGATGGTACAAAAATATATAACTTGGAATTTAACGCATACAAGTACTGCATGGGAAATTTGCCAAAGAATGATGGCACAGGACCAGTTAAGTAATTGAAAAAATCCCCTGTGTATCCCTAAAAGTTTACCCAACCCCTTCTATACCCCTGAGATTTGCTCATTCCCTTTTATACCCCCAAATTTTATTTTGGATCCCTTCTATACTCCTTCCGTTAGTTGACCGTTAGTGGATCGTTAAATTCCTATCATAAAGTCCATTTTGCCCTTTGGTATAAAAAATATAAATTTATGAACTATATATTGATGGTGTATATAAATTTTAGTTTATTTTGCGAGATATTATTTAACAAAAATAATATTTTAGTTTTGCCACCGCGAAGGCAAAACAAAAATAATTTTTATGTATGACAAAATTTATTTTTAGAATATTCTTTACCATTAAAAACTGTATATATAGCATATTTTGTTATAGTAGTACGAAAATTTTTATAAGATAAATCTTGTTATGCGAGATAAAAATTATTTTTGTTAAATAATATTAATTATTTTTGTTATGCGAGATAAAAATTATTTTTGTTAAATAATATCTCACAAAATAAACTCATAAATATAATAGTCGCATACAATAAATTTATATACTCCATCAATATACTTCATAAATTTATATTTTCTTGATACCAAAGGGGAAAATGGATTTTATGATAGAAATTTAACGGTCAACTAATGAAAGGTGTATAGAAGGGATTCAAACTGAAATTTAGAGGTATGGAAGGGGATGAGCAAATTTCAGGGGTATATAAGGGATTGTGCGAACTTTCAGGGGTATATAGGGAATTTTCTCTAAGTAATTTTGCATGAGGTTTCTGAAACAACATAAGAATCGCCAAGCAAGTTAGACAGAATACAACAACAAATTGTATAACTGATTTCTGATATCTATTTATCCGTGTTTTATCTGGTAAGTGAATTTCAAAGCATGGGATTGAATAGTATATATTTATTGCAGAAACATCGCTCAACAGATTGTGTTCGATCATCAAATGTTAAGACAGACATGTGTTCCAACATGAGGACAGAGACATAAAGAGTTAGGCACCATACAAGCTAAGTTCGGGTGTTCTTAGTTCACACCAAAATTGGAAGTTGGTTGAAATTGGAACGAATGTGATGGAAAAGTTGGAGGTTTGTGTGTAGAAAAATTTTGATGTAATAGAAAAGTTTGAAGTTTGAAGAAAAAATTTGGATCGGCCTTAGCTAGATAGATGAGTTTCTCGGCCAGCTCTGCAGGTGTGTCTGACCAACAACATTCAGCGCGCACACCCTCCTGCATAAACATCATAAGTAAAATTTATCTGATGACAAGTAAAAAAAAAAACTATATATGCTTTGCTAAATGAATTAGGTGATAGTTATCCAAATTCAATTCATCATCACTTGATCCCAGAGCATTCCTGCAACCACCAGCATCCTAATTTTGGAGGATCGCATGGCCTCTCTCTTTCAGTCAGGCAATGCGTCGAACACCTTGCCTGCAGCTGAGACGAGAGGTTTGAGTTCAGGGGAGGATACGTACAGCTTGACGACGCGGCAGACGGTGTTGTTGTTGAATGTGCAGTCGCACTTGATGCCGGGGTTGACGATGGGGTTGTTGTCGATGTCGGTGTCGTCGACGGCGGTGCCGGTGCAACTCCGTTTTCATATGATTGCTAAGATAAGAAAATTTCCTCGTAAAACTATTCTTAAGAATCAAAATTTAAAATTCAAAATCGCTGCCAAGCATACGACAATTGAGAGTCCATAGAAGCACAAGCTACAAGCCTAGTACAACCAATATAAATTATTACTCTCGTTTCATATCATAAGTCACTTTAACTTCTTTTTAAAGTGAAACTTATTTAGGTCTGATCAGGTTTATAAAATATTAGCAACATTTATAACACTAAATTAGTTTTTGTTAAATTTCACATTAATTATATTTTGATAATATATTTGTTTTACGTCAAAAATAATACTATATTTTTCTATATACTTACCAACCTTAAAATATTTGATTAAAAAAGTTAAAACGACTTATAATATGAAATGGAGGAGGTATGTTTGAAGAGAAGACTAGCAAAAAAACAGAGGCGAAAAAACAACATCACAAAGAGAGAAAAAAAATGACTTTTTAACGGTCACCAACCACACCAAACAGAACTCCTCTCCTCCATTAGTCAAGAAAACAGAAACAGCAGGAAGAAGCAAAGATTTGGGTGGTGTATCAAACTTGAACTTGATCACTGAACTTGGAAAACAGAAGATGTCTGATGCTGTTCATCGCCGTAATGATGGAATTCTTGCTCTGAACTTTTTCTTTTACTGTTCATCACAAAACGTGGGTGTTCTGACCTTTGGTCTTCTCTTCAATTTAAAAAAAAAAAACAGTAAACGGCCAAGAAAGGAACGAATTAATAATATCCGAGGAATCCGAGGATTAACTCTCACTGCTAACTGCTAATTTGTCTCTAAGCTGTTGCAATTTGCAAGTTGCATCAATTATATCCATGCTAAATGCTACACATCAACTCATCAAACATGTAGTAAGTTTCATGTCTCTCTAAAGTCGCAAGGAAAAGGAAAGAAGATCCAGGCCCATCTCTGAACCTCCAAGAATTAGAGACCCCTAAATATTACAGTTTCAACTGTAATCTGTTGCAAGTTGCATCAACTGTACCCATGCTAGATGCTACTACAAACAAGGAAGCATCATCAAGCATGTAGTAGTCATAACTCATAAGCCATGTCTCTCTGAACTCCGAAGTCTCAAAGAAAATGGAAAGAAGAGAGGAACATGCTTGTGTGCAACCATGAAAATCTATGTCTTTTCTCCAAGAACATCTCTCCAGCAGAAAAGAACAGCGGTGTCTCTGTAATCTGTGAATGCATGTAATTAACTGATAAATACATATATACATACCTTCGACTGGATCAGTTGTTGCTCCTGCCGGCTTCTGAGCCTGAGCTCGAGCTACTGCAACCCATGAGCACGCGATCACCAGCCAGCACAGGATGAGCTGATGACCACCATGGCCGCCGCTGCTGCTGCTGCTGCAGCGTATCCTCATCATCTCTTTGCCTCTCTGTGTCTCTGTGTCACGTTATCTCGCTCTGATCACTCTGTCTGCCTGTCTGTCTGTCTGTCTCTCTGCTGCCTAAAAATCGATTCTTGTGACAGGTATATATGTACAAATTAATGTACTTTTATCAGCGTGTGTTTCTGGGTTTAATTTAGTGATCGATCACATCCACCATCATCATATACATATCGATCGGGAAGGACGACGACGGGGTCGTCCGATATTTTTTTTCCAAGAGGCGACCTTCTGTGGTTATATCAATCGGCTCCTTGCAACCCATCGTTGTGGCTAGTACTGTTGCACTGGACTCTAAAATGTACACCCCGGAAGAATGACGAGGTCATCGTCCAATCTCTCTCAAGGACTTGTGCATGGCTGGGTGGGTGACCTTTAGCACCTCCTATTTTATCAACTATGATGAAAAAATTGAAGGGGGGGCTTAGGGGGGTATCCATAGGTTTTGTGGGTGTAGGGGGGACTCAAGTCCCCCTGCACCTACGTTGGATCCGCCCCTGGGCCCATCTCTGAACCTCCAAAAATTAGAGACCCCAAAATTTTACGAGCTTCAACTGTAATCTGTTGCAAGTTGCATCAACTGTACCCATGCTAGATGCTACAAACAAGGAAGCATCATCAAGCATGTTCCATTATCTAAAAAAAAATCATCAAGCATGTAGTAATCATAACTCATAACTCATAAGCCATGTCTCTCTGAACTCCGAAGTCTCAAAGAAAATGGGAAGAAGAGAGGAACATCCGAACATGCATGTGTGCAACCATGAAAATCTATGTCTTTTCTCCAAGAACATCTCTCCAGCAGAAAAGAGCAGCGGTGTCTCTGTAATCTGTGAATGCATGTAATCAACTGATAAAATACATACATACCTTCGACTGGATCAGTTGTTGCTCCTGCCGGCTTCTGAGCCTGAACTCGAGCTACTGCAACCCATGAGCACGCGATCACCAACCACAGGATGAGCTGATGACCACCACCATGGCCGCTGCTGCTGCTGCTGCGTCTCCTCATCATCTCTCTGTCTCTATCCGTGTCTCGTTAGCTCGCTCTGATCTGTCTGTCTCTCTGCTGCCTAAAAACCGATTCTTGTGACAGGTATATATGTAGAAATTAATGTACTTTTATAGGCGTGTGTTTCTGGGTTTAATTTAGTGATCGATCACACCCACCATCATCATGTACATATCGATCGGGAAGGACGACGACGGGGTCGTCCGATATTTTTTTCCAAGAGGCGACCTTCTGTGGGTTATATCAGTCGGCTCCTTGCAACCCATCGTTGTACTGTTGCACTGGACTCTAAAATGTACACCCCGGAAGAATGACGAGGTCATCGTCCAATCTCTCTCAAGGACTTGTGCATGGCTGGGTGGGTGCCAATCTCGGTCCTAAGGCTCAGCCACTCAATCTTGCTGGGACACTTGAGTGGAGGGTGGTGGCGAGGGCCAATGCCTGGCTAGTTTCGTGATGCAAACCATACAACAACCGTGCGACAATCGCGATGAAAAAGATAGCATCCCGATAATAATGAGAATCCGTACGCACTACAACAAAAAAACATATTGGGGAGACGTTTTATGAATATTGTAAAAAACATTATTTTAATATTGCATTCTAGCTAACAATGCTTCATAATGAGTTGTCATAGTTAATGATGAGATATTTTATAAAATGTCTTTATGCAGCATTTTTTTTCCACATGCATTTTTATTCTTATAAGATTATAATTGTCGGCAATGCACTAACCATCTTAACCTAATCTCATGACTTGTTTATCTATGTGTCATGTTGCTTATATCTCCCTATCTAGTATAAATTAACCTCCTAAAAATCCCTCTCTATATATATATATTTAAAATATACCTCGATGCCTTTGCATATGATTGCATAAAAATGCCTCAATTTAGCAAATATATATATAATGTGTTAAAGTTGTCTCCTAGAATAAACAATATCATAGGTAGAATACCTTAAAAATGTCTCTATCTCTGTATGAAAATCCCAAATTTAGAGGCTCTCCTTTGAAATTTGCCATTAGAGAGGTATATCTAATCACTTCTTTCTATGAAGCTAATGCCCACTAAGCACGTAAACCTCAGCATGTAAGCATAGTATTTGTTTGCCCTCCTAAAATCTACATGCAAGCATGCCACGTCAACCTATTAAACATGCAAGCATATAGTAATTATATTTATAATTTATTTCATTCTAAAACTAAACATGCACATGCTAAATCATCATTCTCAAATCATTTTCATAATATTCCAATCCAAAGCATTTCATCATTTCTCTATTATCTAATACATATATCTGCAACAAAGCGCGGAGCATTATTTAGTGTTTGTAATGACACAGGCAAGTGCACATCACAAACAGCGGCAAGTGTGCATGTGCCTTTTTTACTCGTGCTAGTGCAAAATCTTAGACTGGATCGGAACCAGTGTGCAGCTTCCACCATAATAAACCTAGCCATGTCACCTCCAACCAGTGAATTTGGACCAATCTGACCCCTTGCTTTGTTTCTAGAGGCTAGATGTAGCCATATCACGTCTTTCCAATTACACATTTACAGCAGAAATAATTCTATCTACTTTTTTTTTAGTCCGTCCATTCAGATCAATTGTCTCGGAAGAGCATCATGGAGTAAAAAATAATTATCTTTAAACTTTTTTAAGTGAGTTGTTAAAATAATTAACGGTATCGAGACCTTTATCGAACTCATTCATCCTAATAATCGACAGAACAAGAAGCTTCTATCGGTGCAATGTTTTTGTTTTGTTTGTTCTTAACTAATTGTTGCCAGAAAGTTTGAAGGTAACATGTTCTCTACTATACTAGATAACGTTTTTTATAGACTCTACATTATGGCTGTGTTCTTAAGTCCAAGTTCTCAACCTCACTCTCTCATTTACTGTGCGCTCACTTTTCAAACTGCTAAACGGTGCGTGTTTTGCAAAAGTTTTCTATAGAAAAGTTGCTTTCAAAAATTATATTAATCAATTTTTAAAGTTTTTAAGCTAATATATAATTAATTAATTACACACCCATATACTTGTGTCTCATTTTGTATCCTTTTTCTTTTGACTAGAAAAAATACCCGTGCGTTGCAACGGGTGAAGTCTATTTTAATCTTATTATTATTATATGGTTTAGTTAAGATGAAATTCACTGTAGGAGTTCTCTTGGATATATATATTTTTAGAAAATCATAAGCTGCAGTTAGGAGAGTCCGATCGTCTCAAGTTAACATGCGAGTTTTTTTTTAAAAAACAGATTTCTTATATGATTCTTTCTGTATTATCAAAAGTGAACGATCTTAAAAACCGAATCAAATACGAATAAGTATTTTCAAAAGCAAATGAACTTAAAAACCGACTCATACATGGATGAAGTACCAAAATACCGGCAAAAACATCTTCAATTTTTATAATAGTGGAGAAAGAAAGTAGGCTAGTAGTAACCAGGAGAGAAGGGATTGGATTTAATCTAATCCATCAAATTAAAGGGACGGCTTGGATTAAGTAAATCCACCTGGTGGATTTGAAGGCAACTCCAGGGATCCACACCCCAAACTATATGTTTATCCTCAGCTACGCAATATTAATTTTAACATGATAGTAGCAATTAAGCTAGGAAGGTTTCATATGAACTAAGTGACGTTAGTAGAAATTAAATTATTAGTTGACATGACGTTGTCAATCTATCCCATTGGATATGCACATGATGGAAATGTTAAGCATTTCAATTTTCCCAGGATTAATTGATGATATCAAGTACTTTTTGACTCGATCGGCCTCGATTCCCATTGGATGCATGATGGAAATGTTAAGTATACTCTCCCTCTACACTTTTTGACTCGGCCTCGATTCGAGAATAGTACTGGCACAATTTTTACTACACTTATAGACTTTATATATCTTTTTAATCGTATATTTTAAAGATTAGTAAAAGTATATATAGGGTCCTTATTATTCGTGAAAAACCTATTAATATTGTTTGTATATAATGAATCTTAACTTTTTTTATTTCAAGATTTTCATATTTGACCATACATATCTAAATGTGAACTCTCGTTGTATGACTTGTGCCTATATGAACGACAAAAAGATCTCTAGCTGAAAGGAACAAGCAGTGCTACCAACAGTTGACTATAGGCTCATTAGGTTCATAGGGTTTTTTTCAGTGAAATATCTATGTTGTGTTTCCTGAAATCTCATGACCCTAGGAAGATTATTGAATGCTAGCTAAATTATGGAGTACCATGTTAATTACTATATGAGTCAATAATTAGATAATTAGTACGTGTATTGGTCATTCTTGTTCTAGTTTGACCATTGGGCTTTTGAATGGATTTTCGTAGGATTGGTAATTTCTTTGGGTTTTTCACTGTTTATGTACTCGGTTCACATGACTCGCACGCAGGAATTTTAGAAAAATGCCGTAGCAACCATGTGAAAATTATATGTCCGCAATCTATAAATATGTACAACTCCAACTTTACTCTATAAATATGTAGCAACCTACTTTGGTGAACCAATCTAAATAATTAAATTTGAGATTACTTTTTTTCCAAGTGGACAACTAATGCTGTGGTTTCTACTTTCTAGTACCAATTGGGCTACAACATCTATGTAACTACCACATAGATCAACGGATAAGTGTTGAGAAATCTTGATAGCTAGCGGCCCTTAAAAAATAAAAAAAGATTTAATTGAAAGTCTCTAGGTTTCTCAAACATTATTTTATTTATTTATTTATTTTCTCAAACATTAATTACTCGAGACAATGTACTCTACTGAAAGAGGGCGACTGATTTGGATTATATGGGATATATTTGGATGTTGTACTATTGAAGTTAACCCTGAAAAGGACGGAAGTACCTTGCTAATAGTTGTCGGTATTATTTTAATTTGGCTCTAGTTTACTCAAAATATAGTACTATCTCAAACATTTATTTACTCGAGCCAACATACTCTTCTGAAAGATGGCGAGTGATTTGGATTTGATATGGATTTGGCTCTAGTAAACACCGAAAAGGACTGCAGTACCTTAATTTATTGTTACTAATTGTCAGTATTATTATAATTTGCTGGACATTGTGCTCGAACGTTAGTTATGTTTTGACAAATTCAATGGAACGCGCGTTAGGTATTTCATAGCACCAACAAACATATATGTAGATTGATAGTGACAGAGGATGGCATTTGAGCAAGTATCTTGTCTGAATATTATTTTTCTAAACAACAATCTTGTCTAAATATTAATAAAGTTTTTGGCAATACACACCTGCTTAATTAGAAGTTAATACTCCCCCTGTCCCCCAAGATATAGCCAACCTTGTTTAATAATGTTATATTAAGCAACCTACTAAGGTCATCGTACATGTTTTACACATAGTAGCACTGATCGTATCTCTTTTTATATAGGGCTTTGATGGGTATTAATATTTTGGTTGTTACAAACATTGAGTTCGTCAGAAGTAGCAATCCCTCTTCTCTATAGACTAGATCTTCACTGCAAGAAAGCCATTGCATAATTATGATCCATACAGCCTTGTAAAGCTGTCCAATTAATTCTTTGTTATTTTTTTTTCTCGAACGAGTAGAAAAACTACGTATCATTATATTAAAAAAAATGTCTAAAAGACTCCTATACACCCATTAAGGCGAAGATGAAAATGCTTCTAAGGTCTTTTGGCCAATGCAATACACCACAACTTGGTCTCATCTCTAATATATAGTTGAAGCCCTCAAATTCCTATGGTTTCATATCCACCAAGCGACCAACAATTTGTGACTTGTTGCAAAGCCAGACGCCACTACTTGATGAAAACAACGTCATCTGGCCCTGTTGTTTGATGCTGCAGGTCCAACCAAGAACAGCACAGATCAGAAGCAAACACTTGTGAACACACACATGAAGTAGTCAGCAACTGCTGCAAGTTCTCCTCCACCACACACATAGTGTGAATTATTCATGGTGATCAAGACTGCGACGACCCAATCGGTCAGCAGTCCAACAACGATTCAGCGATGCTAACCACACTGAAATTCTGCAGCGAAATGGAGCCCCCAAGTTGTCCAAATTTCCTTCCAATGCTCAAATTATTCCACCCTGCCACACACACACACACAAAAATGACCGTAAGCTGATCTAGTTGTAACTTGTAATTTGTAAACACACCTGATCTAAAGAAGATGTGGTGTCCATATGTGTTGATCTCTTCCACTCCAAGAGTGAGCCTAATCCCGCTTAAAATTTCCCAAAGTTGAAGATATTCCATCAGAGGGTTGGTTGGAATATCTTCAAAGTTGAAGAGCCTTATGTATTTGTTAGCGCTTCTTGCCGCGTTCTTCGGCCACTAATTCTCCTTGTCACATGCTCACAAAGAGACAGCGCGAGATCAGATGAGGGTTTCCCACGAAACCATTTACCACTGCTATCTTAAAAGCGGAGTCATCCTCCTTCCATCCCCTCCCCCCACCAGCGCGTTTGTACATGGAAAGTAACTACTAGATCTAATGTTCTATCCTCAATCACCCATAGCATATCCCTGATTATATAGGCCTAGCCCATTACAACGTATGAGTATATTACTATAAAAAAAAGTCATGCTGCCATCCTCAGCAATAGAGATGACTGATATGAAGAACATAACCACCAAATTGGGAGATGTCGTGGAAGACATCCCTAGCATACAATTGTTCGGGTTTAGAGCCTCATCGGTTACCCATATTCTCTAATAAGCCAAAATGATGGAAATAAAAAAATTATAGGTAAAACTTTTATATATGTGTTTCTAGCGACTTAAAAGTCAATACTAAAAAGAAACTACTTTGAAAATATCTTAAAATCAACTGTAAAATTAAGTTTGAAAATTCTAATTTTTGATTTTTGCTTTGGCTTATTAGGGCAACCAATGAGGCTTTTAGAAATTACAAGTACTGGTTTTATCATCATGGAAAAAATCAATGGTAATTCCGTATTTGTTTTCTGCAACTTACATCAACATACAATTATATAGGCAAGAATAATATCCAAATTGTCACTTGAAACCAGGAACAACAATGGTTTGCACTTTGCAGCTCTGCATTCACCTTCCTTCGTCAATGCGTCCAGCTATCCCTGGATACGAGTTGAGAGGGGCGGTCTCCCTCTTCTCCCTGAACTCACCAGTAGTAGATCCAGAGTAGTAGGAGCTGGTGGCATAGCTAGTGTCACCCCCTCCTCTGAGTTGCCATTCAGTGATGTAGCTCGGCTTCGTCACCACCTCAGTCACCTCAATATCTCCAGCTAGAATTGCCATGACCCTGGACATCGATGGTCGCTGGTACGGTGACCCTTGAGTGCAAAGGAGTGCGGCACAAATGACTCTCAAAGCTTCCTTCTCATTGAATTCCTTGAGTTTGGGGTCTACGATCCCGAGTGCTTGCCCCCTCTCATATAGTGTCCAGGCCTATAAATTAGCAAATACACAGCTTACATTACTTTAGGGACTAGCATCAGCTGATGTTTTCTCTTGGATTCAAAGATCATCAATATATAGGCTTACCCATTCAAAGAGATAGATCTTATCTTCTTCGCGTGAGTTGTCTGTGTTTGGTCGACCAGCAACAGTCTCCAAGGCGACTACCCCAAATGCAAAAACATCGGCCTTTTCAGTCAGATGGCCTCTCATTGCATATTCAGGTGCCAGGTAGCCACTTGAAAAGGTCAGGTAAGGATAAAAATATTAGGTTATGTTTTCAACATAAACTTGGAATAAGAGCATGGTAAAATGTTCATACAGCGTGCCAGCGATTTTTGTGCTGATATGGGTCTTCTTCTCATCATAGAGCTTCGCAAGTCCAAAGTCAGAGATCTTGGGGGTGAGATCAGTGTCAAGTAAGACATTGCTGGCTTTGATGTCTCTATGCACGATGCGAACGCTAGACTCTTCGTGAAGATAAGTTAGGCCTCTAGCAACGCCCAAAACAATCTCAAAGCGTGTTGGCCAGTCTAGATTAAAGCTTTTGCTTGCTGAACATGTAGAAATAAGGTCTTGACAATTAAGATAATGGTATAATGTAGAGAAGATAATTCTCGAGAGTGCATGAAGCAAGGAACGTAACAGATGCTAGTGATGAGCAGAACTAAACTTACCAAAGAGTGCTCTGTCTAGGCTTCCATTTTCGAGGTACTCATAAACCAACAAGGGTGTGTTACTATCAATGCAGCAGCCGTGCAATTTCACAAGGTTCCGATGTTGCACAGCTGAAATTGTTGCAACCTCTGTCACGAACTCGCTTTTTCCCTGATGGGATGATTGAGAAAGTTGTTTCACAGCTATGACTCTTCCATCAGGTAGCTTACCCTGCCAAAGGAAGATCTCTAGGTTACATACATATTTCGATTATATACCAATTAAATTGCAAAGGCAGTTCAACTTAGTAAGAGAAGTTTCACGGATTGAGTCGGGGGGCCACTAACCTTATAGACTTGCCCATATCCACCTTCTCCAACCATATTTTGAGAACTGAAATTCTCTGTAGCTAACTTTAGTTCAGCATTACTGAAGACATTAGGCCTTCCAGCAAGGTTGTACAGCTCTGCATTTTTTAGTACACATGGGAAAGAATAAACCATTTGAAAATTTTGATTTTTGAAGAACTGCGCTAATAAATGATGATACCTTCTTGCTCTTGGGTCTCTTTTCTTCTCTTATTTATCAACATAAGGATTCCAAGTAAGGCCGCTGATCCTAAAACTAATGCACCGATCACTATTCCGGCAATCATACCTGCCTTACTTTTCTTTTTTGGTACTCCATTTCTCACGGTAGGAGTAAAATCTGGAAAAGGGGTTTTAGTATTTAGAATAAACTATAATCCATTATTCATGATAAATTATTCAATTATTGGGCTTACTTGGGGTGACACTTAGTGCAGATATCATTGGTCCATAGTACCCTTGATTTGGGATACAACAAGTGCCCTTGCCAGCCCAGAAGAGATGGATCTCTAGGAAGTTTTTCGACACGGTTGTATTATATATTTTGTTAACTGCAGTAAAAGATTTTCCACCAGCTGCTTTCCTTATATCAAAATTCTTTTCTTTCAGATCACCCTATGCAAATGCCAAGTGAACATTTTCATATAAAGAACAAAAAAAAATGACGTAAACAAACTACTGCGCATTATGATATGTATCTACCTGCACATATATGTCAAAGATTCGCCTTCCTGTGCTCTCCCAAGTCTTTGAATCTGGATAAGCAAACTCTGCAAATTGAAGCTTGACACTGTAATTACCATTCTCAAGTCCTAGACCATAGTATCTTAGGGATGATGGTGACATCCTCGCAGTTTGGAATAATTCTGAATCCAGTGTGT
This sequence comes from Oryza longistaminata, assembly GCA_009805545.1. Classification (NCBI taxonomy): domain Eukaryota; kingdom Viridiplantae; phylum Streptophyta; class Magnoliopsida; order Poales; family Poaceae; genus Oryza; species Oryza longistaminata. The sequence goes on from CM020181.1 coordinate 231,044, forward strand.
TTTGAAACTGTTGGGAGCTATTTATTACATAGCTTTGACTTGGTGCCTCATTGAATAACCCAACATTGCTGACACCCCATCTTGTATTTCCGGTAACATAGTATGATGCGACTCCGAGATTTGCAGCATCTACTTCATATATAGTATTATCTGAGCCTTCCATAGATTTATTACTGCCACAGTCTACCGCAAAAGAATAGTCTGCAGTTAAGATGTACAAAATTATGACCATTACTGAAATTCCTGAATCCTTTCAACTGCTACAAATGATTAAGTTTTAAATAACATACATTCCGGAGAATCTAGCAAACATGGAGTGTCTTGCTGTAAACAGTTTAGTCCTGAAGGTAGAATACTGTGTGTAATGGAATAAAACATTAAAAAATAATGGTCAGAAGGGTTTTGTAAAAACAAAGGCTTGCAGATAAATGACACAAGTACCTATTGTTGTTGTCACGAATATTAAATTTATTTGCCACCAAATTCCTTGTAAAAACAATGCGTGTAACTTATCAGGCAACAAACTTGATACAATATAGTGTGTCTTTATTTCCATTTTTCTTCAGATATTTTAACTTACAATTGCAAATTGTTGTTGGTAACCCATGAAGGAAAGCTTCCTGTCAGTTGATTGTATGAAAAATCTCTGCAAAAATCCTAGAATTACCAACATATGAAATGAATATATCATTGCAATGCTGAAATCTATTTTGGCTATACTACTTTGTTGAATTGACAGCCATACAAATTTGTTAGGGAGGAGCTCTTCACATCTGGCAAGCTTCCTGTAATGCTATTGTTCCCAAGAAACCTGAAGTGAGTTACCATTCAAGATGATGAGACATGGACATCAGCTTAAGATGTATTTCTATAACAGAAATAATCTCCATAAAAGAATTCCTTACAAATATCGAAGGTTGTTCAGATTAAGGATGGACTGAGGAACTTCACCTGTGATATTATTAAAGCTCAAGTCCCTATGACATACGTTTAGCAATATTACTTAAGTAAACACTTCACATAAAACTACGAGAAATATAATAATAACCAATAGCAACAGAACGTGGTACTATGTCACGAAAAACTTACAACAAGGTTAATCCTCCAAGCTTAGAGAAATTTACTGTTATGAGATTATCGGATATCTTGCAGTTCCTCAATGTTCTGAAAGAACAAAAGATCCAAACTTAAAAAGAAGTTTTCAATGTATAAAACTGTAAGATGTTTAATAAAACTTTAAAACATGTCACATACAGGATATTCAAAGACGTCAGGTTACTGATAAAGGCCAGCGAAGAGCTCCCGTTTACAATATCACCAATTCGTCTGCATATGTGTATTTAGAACACAAATTATCATGACAAGCTTGGCCTTCCCAACCATCAGGGGGAAAATGTCACCTAAGAAAGAAGTACTTACAAGCTTGTTAAGCTGGACAAATTAGACAAACTTGCTGGAATCGGGCCTTGAAAAGAATTTCCTTGGAACCTCCTACAAGTTCACACTTTAAGAAAGGGTAGGAATATGCAAAATAAATTAACATAAGTATGCTCTGCATTTCAAAGACCTTGGAATGAGAAATTTCAGAGTTCAAGCAAAAGAGAGCAAGAACTGGAAAGTGAAACTTTGGCTTTCTTTACACTACTCCAGGATGTTTTTTTTAGAAACCCCACGTTACTCCTAGATAGCTAAAAGGGCAGAAATTCCTACATTAATCAAAATTTCGCAAAATAATCAAGAAAAAGAGAAAAACCCTAACAATCCAATCTATTTAACCAGTATATCCTATAGATAGGAAGAGGGTCAATATCTTAAATTGGTGTGTTGCACAGATGCCCTAATTAATATGTTGAGTTCTATTAAAGTTTATACAAGTGTCTTGAGTCCCCAATATAAGTAACTAAGAAAATATTCAAAACACCGTGCACGCATACATTGGGATGGAGTTTGAGTTAGTCACAAAAGCTATTTGAAGAAAGCCTACATGTATGAACTGCTTGGCATGGATGGTTACAATCTATTTTTTGTTAGATATATGACTGATCAAATATGCAAAATTAAACACAAAGAGTCTACAGAAAAATAAATAAATATCCGATCCACCTAAAATAAAACATATTTCCCATGCAGATGCCTGGGTTGATGATTATTTCTCCTAATTAAAATGAAAAGAATATATGCAGAGCAGATATGTTGCGCAATCGATCTATTTGTATCCTGTATAGGATAAATAACATAAATTAAATTCATAAGTTGAAAATAAATCATACAGTTCCTCCAACTTTGTCAAGGTCCCTAAATAATCAGGTATTTTCCCTGTGAAATCATTATCTGATGCCCACCTGCAATAACAAAAAAACAAATACAATTTTAGCATATGAAGCACAACGAATATAACTACTATGGATCTGTTGTTGACCATACAGCTTCTGCAGATTCTTAAGTTTTGATAATGCTGAAGGGAATGGACCACTGAAGCCAGAACTATCAATGTACCTGTTATCGAAACATTATAGTAATTATCATATTTAATAATATAGATATTACTGGTTGCAATTTTACTTATTTAGAGTAGCATTTGGTGGTTAAAGGGGGGGAGGGATCTTACAATTCTGTGAGTTTGGTCAAGTTGCCCAGTTCTTCAGGAAGTTCACCGGTAAAATTGTTCGAGCCGATGCCTCTGAAACAAAAGGAAATAGTTTAGAATTGATATAACTTGTTTATCTGCACTAAAAATAGCAGAAAAGTGGAATAAGTTTTCCTGATGATCCATAGTATTCACCGTTTTTAGGATTTCATTTGGTTAAGCTTATGAAACACCATTTGGAAAAGGTCAATTGCACCGACAAGACTTGCATATGAGTAATGTTTTTTTTGAGAACTTCTCCTTGAGAATATATGCAATTAATTTACTTCAGACACTAATCAATTGTTGAGGAATGAGAAGACATGCAAGAAGATCTCTTACAATGATCGAAGATCCGTGAGATTCCCAATTTCCTTTGGAAGGGGCCCAGATAGCGAATTGATTGATAAGGTCCTTTTTTCATAAACGAAAAAATAACAAGGAGAGAAGATGTCTAAGAGAAAGCTCCAACAGACTGATGTAGAAGAATATATAACTTGAAATTGAACTCTTACATGTATTGCATGAAAGTAAGTTTCCCAATGAATGATGGCACAGGGCCAGTCAAGTAATTTTGCTGCAGGTTCCTGAAACATCACAAGAATCATCAAACAAATTAGCCAAACACACGAGGTATGATTACTATTAATCCAGTTTTTTCCTGCTAACTGAAAATTGAGTAGTCAAAACATGGTATTGGATTAATATTTACTGCAAAATACTGTTCAACTATTTGACAGTGAAACAGAAAGTGCTCCATCAATCATCATAAAAAAAAAATTCTAAGGCATAAGAATTTGAAACCATACAAGTTAGCCAGATATCTGAGACTCTCCAGCTCCGCAGGTATCGTACCGACGACATTCAACGAGTACACCCTCCTGCATAAACATCACGTCAGAAAACTCCCTTGCATGATGACGACAGTAACTAAAAACACAATGCACTAAAAAGATTGTGTGTTCGCAAGTATCCAAATCCAATTCATCGTGATTTGTGAATTGATCCCAAGAGCAATTCTATGCTTCTTGCAACTACCAGACCAAAAATAAAAATAAAAATCGGAGGACCCCATGGCCTCTCTCTAGAATTTCCTCTGTCCTCTGAGGCATTCCGTCGAACACCTGGCCTGCGGTCGAAGCAAGAGGTTCAGTCAAAGGCGTGCACGTACAGCTTGGTGATGTGACAGACGGTGCGGTTGTTGAAGGAGCAGTCGCACTTGATGCCTGGGTTGATGGTGGGGCTGTTGTCGATGTCGGTCCCGTCGACGGCGGCGCCGCTGCAGGGCTCGCCGCTGATGTTCCACGCCGGCGACGCCTTCTTGCCCCATCTGCCCAGGATCGCGTTCAGCGCCGCCACTGCGTTGGCGTTGACAATGTCCACAACAAAACACCAAATCCATTTCTTTATATGCAAGGTCTCAACCAAAATAATAGAAAAAGAAAAGGAAAAAAAAACAGAGAGGAAGAAGCAGCGGCGAAGAGTGCAAAACGATGACGCTTCTAGTCCAAAAGGTTACTACTAAAATATTAGTACTTGTTCATCGTCTTAATGAAGGAATTTTCTTCCTCTAATTTTTTTTTCTTCCAGAGCTGCGTGTAATGTATTATTTCCTATTCCCTCAGTTTTTTTTGTTTGATCATCATATAAGTGTTTTATTTTCATTTAATGTGAATATGTCGTTCTCAAAGAAACATGTACTCCCTCCGTTTCAAAATGTTTGACACCGTTGACTTTCTAGTACGTGTTTGACCGTTCGTCTTATTCAAAAATATTTATAAAATATGTAAAACTATATGTGTACATGAAAGTATATTTAACAATGAATCAAATGATATGAAAAGAATAAATAATTACTTAAATTTTTTGAAAAAGACTAATGGTCAAACACGTACTAAAAAGTCAACGGTGTCAAACATTTTGAAACGGAGGGAGTATATTTTAACTCCCACATATGTAAAAGTAATGTATGCTTAACTACTCCACGTATATAAAAGTAACGTACACTTAACTACTCCAAATACCTATATGTATACCTAATTTATATACATAGATACAATAATGCTGCATCTTAATTGAAAGTACAGGGTAATGTGATCTTAATTTGAAAATTCTGATTTTTAATTATGTGACGATCGATAGAGTATTTCATCTATAGGGTTGAAGAAAATCGTGGAATAAGCGATCCGGTTAACTCTGCTTTGAACATAAGCAAGGTTAACTGACCTTTCGTCGAAGAGAAAACAGGTCGCTTTATTTTTATTTTTAGATGAGAAAAAAGAGGTCGCTTCTGACATTTGGTCTAAAAAATAATTGAAAGAAAGGGACAAGAAACAGCCAAGAAGAAAATAATTCTTCTTCCAAAAAAAGAGAGAAGAAATGAATTAATAAGCCACCAGGATCAACTCTGCAGTGCTAATTTCTCTTCAAAAATCTTCAAAATCGTCAACATTTTTGCTGATGAACATGTAATAAACCCTTTCTAAATCTTAATGAACCGATCGACAACGTTCCATCTCTGATCCGGCGAAAAGAGAAAAAGAAATCAAAACAACATCAAACATATCTCTAATCTGTCTTCCTATATCTGAAGACTCAATGAAAAAAAATGGAGAGAAAGCTAGCATATTTGCAAATCGGAGACCAATGAACATGTATATATATCCAATCCAGAAGCACGTTTCAACTGATACACATACCTTCAACTGGATCAGTTTTTGGAGCTTGCTGAGCCTGAGCAGCTGCAACCCAAGAACACGCGATCACCAGCCAGCACAGGAGCAGCAGCTGGCCGCCATGGCTGCCGCTGCAGCGCCTCCTCATCATCCTGAAAAATCTCTCTGCTGCGTCGTCGTCTTCTCTCCTCTCCTTAAAAATCTATGTAGCTATGTCTGTCAACGCGTGTACATATATAAGCTGATAAAATCATCGATCTGTCGTCGGCACAAATGGATGCGCAACTTGGAGCAGCAAGTTGCTTGTCGACAGATATGTAGGAGCAGCAGTGGCGGCTCCAGGTGAAGAGAGGACCTCGAGAAAATCAATCGAACGGCACCATGTGTTTGTAATGCCATTAGTTGGAAGATTAATCAACGCCAGAAAGTCGTGTAGACGTGTACAGTGATGACGATCGAACTGGTGTCGAGTTGACCTTGTTTTGTTAATTACTAGTATAAGAGTAACTTCGACGATTTCCATAGTACTGTACTTAATTAGTATACTACACAGGTTTCAGGTTATAAGACGTTTTAACTTTGATCAAAGTCAAATTGTTTTATATTTAACTAAATTTATAGAAAAAATAATAATATTTTCAACTCAAAGACAAATTTATTATGAAAATATATTCAATTATTAATTTAATAAAACTAATTTGGTATTATAAATATTACTATATTTGCCTATACACTTAGTTAAATTTAAAATAGTTTAACTTTGACTAAAGTCAACACATCTTATAATACACGAATCGGTTCCAAGAGTGTACAGGTCATCGACAGATATGCATAGTTTTTCTGACTGTACAGTAATTGGAGTTGCTAGCATCAAGGTTAATTAGTTTTGAGTTTCACATAACATCTACTCCGGCCTATATCCCATCGACTGACGACTCGTCGACAGTGACAATTGTTTTGGAAGTATCAGGAATATCCTAGGATCGATACATCGGTCAGGGATCGATGCCAAATATGACTTGTGCCCAAATCTGAATAATCCATCGCCGAATTTTAGAGGAAGAAAGCGCGAAGCAGTAAACGCCATCCATGAGTCGAATGCATGCGTCTACATTACAGAATGCGACATAAAGTTTTGGATCGACCAGTACCACTGCTACCTAGCTGCTAGTACTAATTGTGCATGCATGCGTCTCTGGTCAATTAAGTAAGAGAAGTTCTTCGAGAATTTCACGAAGTCGTTCTAGTATTTTTCACATTCATATTGATTTTAATGAATATATATATATATATATCTAGATTCATTAACATCAATATGAATGTGGGAAATGGGGCGGATCCAGCACGGGGGCGGCGGGGTCTCGAGCCCCCACTACTGGGGGGAAGACTATAAGAGCCCCCACGAAGACCCTACTAAAATTTTTTACCATATGTAGATAAGAGGAGAACTATAACTCTATCTAGTTTGATCAGATCCCACTGCAATTTTTTTTGGATCCGCTAAAATGATTTACATGGTGAAACGGAGGGAGTATTACACAAGTTGTTCATCGTCTTAACGATGGAATTCTTTTCCTCTAATTTTTTTTCTTCCAGAACTGCGCGTAATGTATATTCTCTGTATTGTTTCTATTTGATTGTCATTATTTTCATCGAGATCAAAGATAACTTAACCTTTTATTTTCATTTAATGTGATTATGAGGTAGAAATTAATCAAGAAACGTGCGCTTTAACTACCCCAAATACTATGCTATACATTAATGCTATATGTTAAATGAAGGTACAGGTTAATGTGATCTTAATTTGAAAATTCTAGTTTTTAATTATGTGATGATCGATAGAGTATTACATTATAGAGTTGAAGAAAATCGTGGAACAAGCGATCCGGCTAACTCTGCTTTGAACATAAGCAGGGTTAACTGACCTTTCGTCGAAGAGAAAACAGGTCTCTTTAAGGGCAATAACAATGTATATAGCAAAAGTAGTCCATATAGATGAGAGCCACTTATATGAACTTTAACTATTGTAACATTCACAATGTATATGGATATCAAATAGTATTAGGAGGAGAGAAGAGGTAGAGACAAATAATATAATTTATTCTCTATGGGCTTTTGTTATTTCTTTGCTATGGACTAATTTCACAATGTTGCTAGGTGGCTGAAACAAATATTGTATTGCTTATGGACCACTTTTAGAATACATTACGGATGCCCTTATTTTTATTTTTAGATGAGAAAAAAGAGGTCGCTTCTGACTATTGGTCTAAAAAATAATTGAAGGAAAGGGACAAGAAACAGCCAAGAAGAAAACAATTCTTCTTCCAAAAAAAAGAGAGAAGAAATGAATTAATAAGCCACCAGGATCAACTCTTCAGTGCTAATTTCTCTTCAAAAATCTTCAAAATCGACAACATTTTTGCTGATGCACATGTAATAAACCCTTTATAAATCTTAATGAACCGATCGACAACGTTCCATCTCTGATCCGGCGAAAAGAGAAAAAGAAATCAAAACAACATCAAACATATCTCTAATCTGTCTTCCTATATCTGAAGACTCAATGAAAAAAAATGGAGAGAAAGCTAGCATATTTGCAAATCGGAGACCAATGAACATGTATATATATCCAATCCAGAAGCACGTTTCAACTGATACACATACCTTCAACTGGATCAGTTTTTGGAGCTTGCTGAGCCTGAGCAGCTGCAACCCAAGAACACGCGATCACCAGCCAGCACAGGAGCAGCAGCTGGCCGCCATGGCTGCCGCTGCAGCGCCTCCTCATCATCGTTGTTGTCGTATTTTGCTACAGTGCTGGCCTTTTGCCGCTCAGTACGTTACTCTGTTAAGTGCGTAGGTTGTTCAGGAATGGGCACTCTGCATGCTTTTCCCATGTAATAGTTGCAAGCCTGCAACTATCGATACTTCTACACCATTATTCTCTGTTCCCGAGCAAAGCAAATATTCAGTGTCAATGTTTTAGATCCTGGGACTAAACTTTAATCCCTATCACATCGAATATTTAGACACTAATTTAGAGTATTAAACATATACTACTTAAAAAACTAGTTACGTAAATGAGAGCTAATTCGCGATACAATTTTTAAGCCTAATCCATAATTAGCACAAGTTTACTGTAGCATCACATAGCCTAATCATTGATTAATTAGGCTTAATATATAGATTCGTCTCGCGAATTAGTCCAGGGTTATGGAATGAGTTTTATCATTAATCTACGTTTAATACCTCTAATTAGTGTCCAAACATCCGATGTAACAGGGACTTAAAAAATTTTTAGCCCCCATCCAAATAGACCTACATGTACTGTAGTGATTGGACAGGAATGGCCAATGCCCAATATTATGGACAAGACATTAACACAGTCGCAAATAGCACTGATCTAGCCTGTTTGAATCATGGAACTTTCACGCAAACAATTGAACAATTGGGACGGCTAGATCGACGAAGCAGAAAGAATGGAGAGCTTGTAAGTTCATGATCGAGAGCGGCAAATTGAAGTGCAACTCAAAGCCACTTCATCATGCGGAACTAATTATAAGCGCGCCGGCCGTAGCATCCAAAGTTTGATACTTTGCCAGTTGCATTTCTTGGTGCTTTATCATTCTATTAAACCACGCAAATAGCTGCGATCATAGCAGCATCAGAGCATGCATAGCAAATTTTTTTTTCAGCTAAAGCTAGCAAATTAAGAAACGCAATTAATATTGCAATGATTGGAACGACTAGACTTGTAGTTGTGGCCTTGTGGGACACTCGCTATTCGTTAATCAATACGTACTCGCCTTCGACTTAATTTATGTAGCGGTGAAGCTCGATCAGGAGGAGGAGAGATAACTGGGATCTGCCCGAGCTGTAAAGCGTGAGCAAAGATGGTGGCAGGTGAAGAAGAATGGAAAAGAAAAGAAAAGGCACGTACGTTTTCGGAGAGTCCAATTGTTTTGGGGGTATATGGTGCTTTCATCAATCATTACTAATCTCTCCGTTTTATATTATAAAATATTTTAACTTTTCTAAAATCACCTTTTTTCATTCATTTAAATCTATAAAAATACATAGTAATATTTTTAACCAGCCAGGTATTTTCAACAGAAAATCTCTACATAGATTTCTAACATGAATAGTTAATCTAAATTGTATACTCCCTCCGTCCCAGAATATAAGTTTTAGAGTTGGACACGGTTATTAAGAAAGTAGGTAGAAGTGAATAGTGGAAAGTTGTGATTGGATGAGTAGTGGAGGTAGGTAGGAAAAGTGAATAGTGGAGGGTTGTAATTAGTTGGGAAGAGAATGTTGGTGGAGAAGTTATTATATTTTGGGACAAATCCTATAGGATAAAAGTTTTTATATTTTAGGACGGGGGATGCCGGCAGTCGAAACGGCCCCGACTTCACGGGCGCACCACCGCGCGCGGTGGACGGATCGCGTCGCACTTGCATTACAATGTCATCCGGCGAACGCACGCACGCCGTCGCGGTCGCGGTCGCGGTCGCGGTGGACGCCGCCACGGCGGACGAGCAGGCGAGGCGAGGCGCACCACGTACCGATCCACACGCGCGGACCAGTGTTGTTGTACAGACGCGTGCGGGCCGTGACGGTCCAGGCGCAGCCGCGCGCGCGCGGTTGCCGAATTAGCGTCGGCGCGGCCCGCAGCCCCGCAGGTGAAGCCCGATATGGGCCATCCTGCCGACCTTTGCCCTCCGGGTCCAACTCCAAACCCCCCTTCGTATGTGTGCATTTCTGGTAAGGTTGAAAATGTCATCAAATTGAACAGGCCCAAAGTACCACTTATATATGTGTATATTGCATGTTCATAAAACATATTGAATTTTACATTTTTAATATAGAATTATAAATTACTAGTTGGTGCAAATGCACAGGTTGATGACTACTTCTATCCTATGTGGCAATTCCTTCCTAACCGTTTCATCCCGATCCCTTATTTGCCACTCCTTGTAACATATGGGCTTGGGAGCACTGACCACACATGTCAGTGAGTGTCAAAAATTGCAGTGCTATAGGAGGAAAAAATGATTTCTATTAAAGGAAAACTAAGAAAGTTACCATGACGACAGCTCATAGCCTCATACACAGCCAAATAAAAAGAAAGATCCTATGGACACTATAGCAAGACTAGCAAGAGAAAAACATAAGCACAATTGCAATAATGGAAGGGACAAAATGGATACAGCGAACAAAGAATTACGGTATTATTGTAAAAGATAAACTTGTACATACTTGAGAGGAAAACATCTTCAACATAGGACCTGAATAAGAATTCTCCTAAAAGGCCAGAACCAATTATGTAGAAGTATCCTGTCACTGAGGCACGATATGCCAAATAATCAGAGTAAATTTCATAATCCGACAAAATGGATATACTGAGATTACTTATATATCAAAGCATACCAGTAGCTGTCCTCACACTAGAAAAGCATGACGCCATAAGAAATGCGAACGAAATTTGCAAATTCATATAGGCGAAGTAATACACAAACTGCACACTGTAGTCGTTCAGTCGAAAGAATCTTAAACCTGAAAAACAGATAAAGGTACAAGTATAAGCAACTTGCCTCCAATTTATAATTTTTCCATGAGATTTCTCTTTTCTTGTATCAAACCAGGAACTAAGAAAAATAGGTGAAATATCAGCAGAATTCTGAGACCAAAAACTTTGCTTAGTTTTATTTGGATAATCACTGAATACATCCTAGAGAAAAAAAAGATTGTCTTACCAAGAACAGAACCAAATAACGTGAAGGACATCACATAGAGTAGCGAAAGAAGAAAAAAATAGCAGTATGAGATAGTCCAATATGAAAAATCACCAAGACCATGCATCTTCATCATAATCCTTAGCTTCTTTTGCTTCTCGTATACAATGTTGGTCAAAATTACCTAGAGTATTAATTCATTAAACATTACAAATTAAGCTTGCAGCTCAGTTATTTGCTTGTAAACGTGTCACAAAAAGTCTCACATGATTCAAATAAACTGGTGCAATATTCATACCGGGAAAAGAAGTTCCATAGTCCATACAAAAGGAAGCTGCCCTATTAATGAGGATATATCAATTGGCCTCATTGGTCGAGCTGCTCTGGGCATGTCTTTGACAAAATCAAATGAGATCTTGAGGCCACTGGCCCTTAGGTGAAGGTATGCATTTGAAGCCTGCAATGTTTAAACTATATGAAATGCAGAGCAGTGATGAAGCATAAGAAATCATCTAATAGCTAGTAAACAGAATAGTACACAAATGAGTGGTAAAATACAGATTTGAGAATGGTATGCATGCAACACTGATAAGGTTATATATGCGATGATATACGGACAAATATTTAGCGGCAGGAAATCGTCTGATGTTTTACTGTCGTCCAAATAAAGGTTGTGTTTAGATTCAAACTTCAGTCATTTTCCATCACATCAACCTGTCATACACACACAATATTTCAGTCACATCATCTCCAATTTCAACCAAAATTCAAACTTTGCGCTGAACTAAACACAGCCTTAGATTATTGATCGTTTACTATCGGATGCAGGTGTCAGGTGTGTGTGGTACACCAGCAAAAGGTAAAGAGTAGTAGTAGAGAGCAGTAGTGCATTGCCTGGCAGCGAGTCCCTCAAATCCTAAAATCTTTCTGGCTACTCAATCTATTGAGAGCGAGACATCTTCCAAATGAAATCCTAACTACCACTCTAGCATAATCAAGTAAGAAAAAAAGAACCAATTTTCGCCAGCAAAAGTTGTTGGCAGGGACACACCCAAGCTTAAATCACTTGATTAATACCCCTAGTACTACTATAGCAAAGCTAAATCTTAGTAGACACTATGATTAGAGGCGAGTAGGAGTTTGATAATATGGTCCAACATATGGATAAAGTTGTGGGCTATTGCAGTACTTAAAACTAGAGCAGTTAGCTCTAGCAGCTCTAGGAAGAATCCTTGCCTAATCTCATCTCTGCATAAAACTACACCACTTCAGCTGGGACTTGGGAACCAGCGCTCCAATCAGACGAGGCTTGATGTCCAGCTCTTCATCGTGGGTGCCACAGAAGTTATAGTAGCTTTTCACATCTCCAGTCTCCATGCACATGGCACCTCGATCGGCCGGATAAAAGTTGCTTTGGAGTTCTTTCTCTCGCACTTCACCACACTGCACTGAGCTCACTCATCAGTGGCCAGGCTTTTTATTCCTCCTGCCTTAGCTTTTGCTTTCCTAGGCTTGATTTTGTACTGTTTCCTGCAACTAGTCATAAACTGACAGTTTGGTAGGAGCAAAGCGTGCACGGGGCAGCAGATTAGAAATGGTCTTTGTCTGTAGCTGTAGGCCACGCATTTTTGTGCTACTGATATCAACGTGTTTATTATGTGTGTCATGGAATCTATTAGTACTGTTTATGAAATAAAATAGGGTAGGTTTATAGAGTCCAGATAGATTATTGTACTCGCTGTAACTGACCATACTAGTATTTCTTCCCTTGATGCAATAAAGTCTAGTGATATCCAAGTTATTTTAAGCAAGATTCCTGCTCTAGTGTTAGACTGTTCGACTGTTTTAACGAGGTCAAGAACACTACGGCCAAACGTGTCGGTTTTAACATGGCAATTGTCAAAGATACTAGTAGTACTTTGAAGTTGAACAACACTGCAAGAAGCATCCTAGGCCCAGAGACTGGAATGCTGGTCCAACCAACTACTCCTGCTAACCAGCAAGCTTCTACATCCTGATCCATTTACACACACTACATGAACCCAAAAGTTAAGATCATGTGATCCTTCACGATAAAACTTGAGCGCTAGTCGGATCTCAGATCCGGCATACGATCGAGCACAAGGAATCCTATACAAATCATTCGTAGCAAAGGCCCTACACCCTGCTGCTCTGAAGTCTGAACTCTGAAGGATGCACCCTTCCAAATTAAGTTTCTTGGATACTTCCAGTAATGGCCGATGTCTAATGTTTGTTTGATCATCCTGCAATGCCGATAACTCACCTGTGTTTCTTTTCCCCCTAACTATAAGGGCATCCACAATGTATGAAAAACCAGGTAATAAGCATGGAAAAGACCCCTACTACCTGGTAAGAAGCATTGTGGAAGTGATAAACAACAACAACCAGGTCATAGTGCTATTGCCGGCAATAAGAAATAAACTACAATTTTGGTACAGTACTATAGGGTCAGATGATGCTGAGATAAATGCTTTTCTTTAAGAGGGTCCCACCTTATTTCAGTCCTTACACACAGATACATTGTGGACTCTATCATGTACTACTACCACCTGCTCTTGGTCCCACTCATAGCCCCACACTACTATCAAGTTCGGCAACATACATTGAGGTTGCCCTAAAGGGAGAAGAAAATTGATGCCCGTGAATTCAGCCATCATCATGCATTCTGCAGTCTGCAGCGCTCACTTTACAGACCTGAAAGAAACTTCTGTCAGAGATACTCCCTCCGTCCAAAAAAAGACAAACCCTGGTGTCCGTGCCCAACGTTTGACCGTTCGTCTTATATTTGAAAAAATAATGAAAAAAATTAAAAAGACAAGTCACGTATAAAATATTAATCATGTTTTATCATCTAACAACAATGAAAATACGAATTATAAAAAAATTTCATATAAGACAGACAGTTAAAGTTGGACACGCAAACCCAGGGTTTGCCTTTTTTTTAGGACGGAGGGAGTATTTTTCCATCCATCAGGTTACTAAAGGCTGTGTTCGGAGGAGGGGGTTGGGAATCCCTCCTCTCTAGCACGCAAAACGAAGTTTGTTTTATTGCATGATTAATTAAGTCTTAACTATTTTTTAAAAAAAATGGATTAATATAATTTTTTTAAACAAATTTTATATAGAAAGTTTTTGCATAAATCACACCGTTTAGGAGTTTGAAAAGCGTGCGCGCGGAAAACGAGAGAGGTGGGTTGGGAAAATGGGGGAAAGAACGCAGCCTAAATTCAGAAGACAGTACTAGGAAACGTCAGAACAAATGATTTTGTTTTCTTCTTCCACCCAAAGATACTGGAAAGTCTTGAAAGCGAACTCGGACTGGGATGCCAGTGACAAAATTACAAATTACAGCGGTCACTGGCAAAGTGACCAGAAGACCACCACAGCACATGGTAGGAAAAAGAATACCACGCTCAAACTGACCAGTGACCATTTGACTTGCAGCTCAACTTCTATGCATGATGGGGAAATTTTTCAGACTACTGTTTTCAGTTCAAACAACTTGGAAACTGAAACCACATATGGACAGCCAAACTGGACCGGGGAACCAAATTTAGTCCCATTTGTGCTTTCCATATCACCTGAATCCCAGTACTTTCAGTAAAACAATGAGATCAAAGACAAGAAGATAGAGCAATAAGTTTGCGCAAGAAGCTAGAAAAGAACAAGAAAGGTGCAGCTTATAACCATTCCATTGTTCCTATGAAAAACATTTAGTCAAGGTCCTACTGTACCTGTACAGGAAACCTTATGCAGGGGCTACATTCACTATGAAAGGCTTGTATAGATTTTTGAGCAATAGACAGGATTAACCGAATTTCGGTCTTGCCTTTTCCCAATAACAATTCATTCCTGAGTTTTGACTAACTGAATTTTGCTAGTAAGCGAATGGACCAAAAGACTGAATGCACACCCATAGACAGGATTCAATTATATAACCAATTTATTTACTACGGCACTGTAACTAAACACTTTCTCTGATTGAAGTTTCCTGCATGCTTGGAACCAAGAATATACATATATATATATATATATAGCTGTTAGAGAAACATTGATCCCAATTGCTGTAAACAGAAGAACATCACTGAAACACATGTTCAACAGAACAATTTCCAAGACAAGTGTTGACGGTCGTTATCGACCAGTTTCGACCGTCAATATTACCCAATTAACGAAGACTGGCTATGCTTGCAATGCATAAATTCGAAATAAAATATCTACTTCCACTATATACTATGCTACTAACATGTATACAGGAGAAGCACATATAAATGGAGGAGAATCGATAGAAAATAGATGAACGATCAATCAGACGCTGTCGAGAAGCAGACTTGTGGATAGATGGGCTGATAATACATAATTAACATGAGCAAACAAGTCCATAATTCATACCACTAAGCTGAGGATCCACTGGGAGACACACCTGCCAAATGGTGGGCTGATTGGGCTCGGCCAGGGTTCGGCCGAACCAGTAGCCAGCCCAATTAGCCCAGTTCTTCATCAGCTGGAAGTTATCCACATCTCATGGCGGTTATGACCGGTTCTACCTGAAATAACCGCCATGGACACTTGTCACAAGGAGGGAGAAAGATGCTCCTAGGATGCTTCATCATGCCACTTGTCATGAGGAGAGCAAAGATGCTCCTAGGATGCTTGGATCATCTCCACACTCCCAAGGCACCTCATGGGCTATAAATACCCCTCCTCTCACTCATTCCCTCACACATCTCAAGAAGAAGATTTAAAA
This sequence comes from Oryza longistaminata, assembly GCA_009805545.1. Taxonomy (NCBI): domain Eukaryota; kingdom Viridiplantae; phylum Streptophyta; class Magnoliopsida; order Poales; family Poaceae; genus Oryza; species Oryza longistaminata. The sequence goes on from CM020181.1 coordinate 246,848, forward strand.
AAATTATGAAAAAAATTAAAAAGACAAGTCACGCATAAAATATTAATCATGTTTTATCATCTAACAACAATGAAAATACGAATTATAAAAACATAACGAACTTGAACTTAGAGTTACACAGGCCGCGGTTCAAACACGGTGGGGAAGAACAGTCTCGGGCAGAAGTGTAGAAATCCGGCAAATTTCTCAATCATCCTAAATTGGGAAATCTTATTAAGTCATCACGAGCTGACGACCAGCTCATTAACTATCAGGGCCAGCAATATGTACTTAATGAAGGACGGGAAAAGCACACTAGAGGAGTTCGAATCAGGAGGCCTGAGGTGGCTGATCCCCGAGCAGCAGCGACTTGACGATGGTGTCGGCCATCCCGTCGGAGAGAGGGAACATGTGGCCGGACTTGGGGAGCTCGTGGTACACGACCCAGGGGAGTTTCTCGCTGAGGTACCTGGACAGGCTGACCGGCACGATCAGGTCCTCGGCGCCGTGCCACAGGTGCACCTTCCCTTCGCCGCCGGCGAACGGGTCCTCGAGCTCCAGCGGGCTCCAGCTCCACTTCCCGAATCCGACCGTCATGTCGCGGTGCAGGCAGCTGTACTCCCCCTGCTGCCTTATCTGCGGCTGCGACAACGACGACGACGACGACACGCAGACCGATGAGCAAAACGCTAGTTACAAGTAAGATATGCAACGTGATGAAGTGATCCAGTGATCCTTACCATGTAGGTTCGGAAGGCGAATTTGGGCATGATGAACTTGTCTTCCTCAGAGAGGAGGGCCGGGTTGTAGGCGATGACGCTGGAGGCAGGGAAGAGCTTCTGGGAGTTCCACCAGTAGGTGAGCCATGGCAGGTGGTGTGAGACCCAGACCGCCCACTTGTCCTGCGGGAGCTGCTGGTTCCAGGCGTGCCACGACACGTTCGACGGCAAGCCGGACCACCAGTAGTTGCCCACGGGGCCAAGAATGGCCACCCCGGCGAGCCTGCATGAATAAACACATTGGTCAGAGTTCAGAAACAAGCAGTCCTGCACTCCTGCCATAGATTTTCCAGAGATGGAAATGGTGATCGACTCTACCTGTGTGAGATGTGCTTGAGGCAGCTCCACATGATCTCGCCGCCCATGGAGAAGCCCATGAGGTAGAACTTGGGGCCCAGCTGCAGGTTGTCGGCGAGCTCCTCGACGTCGAGGGCGATGCTCTTCTCCGTACTTGCCGGGTTTGGGTCGCTCTCGGCGTACCCCGGCCGATCGAAGGACAGCTGGTAAATGCCCAGCTCTTGCGCCAGCTCCTGCACCGGTTTCAGCCCATGACATGATCATCACAATTCATCATGATCACAGATCACTTCTATTCTGAAGTCTGAACATAACTAGATGCACTGTAGTTTTTACCAGACTGTCCAAGTGTTCAGTCTGATCACAAATGAACAAGTGCAGTGTATTTACCGGGGAAATTGGGAGAGCATCGTATCTGCAAGAGTCAAAACCATGAACAAAGATGATCTTGTACTTGGCCTGGTCCTTTGGGACGCCGGACTCCAGGTAGGCCAAATGCCTACCGTCCTTGAGCTGTGTTCTTGTCCCTGTAACCGGAGGGCCACCCGGGGAGCCGCAGATCTTCGGAGGCGGAGGCTGGAGCTGCTGGTACACCAGCGCCGGCAAGAACACGGCCAGAGCTAGGATGAGCTTCCTCACCATACCTGTGAAAGTGATGCAGGCAACAATGTCAAACTCTGATGCTGTGTGGCAAGACTGGCGATAATATCCATTTAATTTCCACTCAGTAACTGGGTATTGTTTTGAAAATTTTGCACTGAATAGGAAAAAAGTCTAATAAATAATTTTTATGTTGGTTCATTTTGCAGCGCTGAATAGGCTATACTTATATGTGGGTTCAAGAGATAAGTCTATTTCTAGGATTTCACCCAAATTAAAGATGATATAGCACGCTTAATCAAATTGCAATGACACAATACATGCAAATTTGTATTGATTGCTTGAAAACCAACACAATACCAATACATCCTGACATCTGTATTGAGTCCTTGTGGGCAGAGCTTCCACATACTACTCCCTCCATCCCAAAATAAGTGCAGTTTTGCACTATTCATACTCAACGTTTGACCGTTCATCTTATTTGAAAATTTTTAGTGAATAGTATTTTTATTGTTATTAGACGATAAAATATGAATAGTACTTTACGTGTGACTAACTTATTTTAAATTTTTCATAAATTTTTTAAATAAGACGGACGGTCAAACGTTGGACACGGATTTCCACGACTGCACTTATTTTGGGACGGAAGTAGTAGCAAAGAGGCCGTCATCAGTTTGTCAGATATTCATACATCTATTAAATATTCCAGTAAGGGAAATATCCCAAACAATTGACAAGTTCTTAAAGTCTAGAAGGATAGCTAGTGATAAGAGATCCCAAACAAATAATTAACTACACGATGTGCATCTCTTACCCTAAGAAGAGGATAAATAGAGAAGGACAAGCAACGTAACATGGTATCATGTGAGCTCGGACTTTGTCAGTCTATAGCTCACGTTCATCTTCATCCATAGTCAAATAAATCCCCCCACGTGGATTAAATAATTAATATAGGCTTGAACGTTCCATATGCAACAAGAGTATCAGTGATATATTCTACAACGTTTTTTTCATTCCACAACAAAGCAGCGTAACAAAAAAAATTAAATCTTCTTCTAATATGACGCATACATGTTGTCTAAATACTAACAGAGAGATAGTCTGCTCAGTGACGGATCAAAAAAAAAAAAAAATCAGGCGAGACTATAAATGAACGGCTAGGTACAGAGTTATCATGTGGTCAGTCCGAAGACTAAAATGTACACCCCTTTCATAATTCACTATCCTATCAAGTCACGATCAACCCCATGGATCATTCAGTTCAGTTCTAGAGTCAAAACCACACACCTTTTGTGCTTCTACAGCTGAGAAAATGTGAAGAACACACAGCTAATTTCTTCCTTTGGAAAATAGCAAAGGATCTACTTATGATGTATGAATTAATAAAACTATCACAAAACTATATATTTAAGAATGGGTATCACAAAACTATAGGTTTATGATTAAATTTATCAAAGTACTACATATTTTAAGATTAAAGAGCACCAAACTATATATTTAATAATAAAAGTATCACAAAACTACATGTTTTGCACCATGTTAAGTATAAAACTACAACATCTATAACTCTAACATCACATTAGTGGTAGGGATTTAAACTGTAAAATCTGTAGTTTTATGATAACTCTAGTATTAAATCTGTAGTTTCATGATACTTTACCTTAAGAGGCATTTGCAAATTTGCCACCGGTTTTTTCAATATTGCAAGAATACCACTCAAATATGTAGTTTACCTTAAATTTGTAGTTTTGTGATAAATCTTATGTTGAATATGTAGTTTTGTCATATAACGTCAAATCTGTAGTTTTGTAAATTTACTCTTTGTTATGATTGCAACTACCACGTCAATACCACGTAGAACGATGACCTGGTCAAACCAGCCACGCAGACGCCACATCAACCGAAACCACCATCTAATTCGTCTTGGGACCAAGTTTGCACTGGTTTTAGAAGTTTTTTTTTGCGGGGAAGAAAACATATATTACTCAGGATCAATGAATCCACAGACTAACTGTGGAAGAGGATTACAATTTCCTTCCGACCAAAAGATCGAGCAAGACTCCACCCTAGCTTTGTTTGCGAGGAGGTGGCTAACTGAATTTTGACTTCGGCTCACTTTCCTGATGACAATCTCTCTGTCACCACCAGCGACAAGCGCCTTCGCTTCCTGAATGATGCTAGCAAACATCGAACGATCCTTCTCCTTGCTATCAAGAAGATGAAGAATTGTGAGACAATCTGTCTCAACCACTATTGGGAGTAAAGTCCACTGAATTGCCTTTGACAGACCATCCACAAACGTCCGGAGTTCAGATTCCAGAGCCTCACTGCATCTCTCGATTGGCTTACAGGAAACAAAGATGGCTTTCCCAGCGCTATCCCGAAGAATTGCCCCGACACCCCCTTTCTCTGCACTACTGTCAAAGGAGCCATCTATGTTTAGTTTCATCCACCCCACTGGTGGTCTTTCCCATCGCAGCAGAGGCTTGGGCGACGCGTGGGACCTGAGCGAACCATTGGCTGAATTAACCACACATTTGCCCTTTACCAAGTCGATGGAAGGGTTTTGCCGGATTTGGAACAGTGTGTCTACATAGCTTACAATGAATCTCTTTGAGACCTCGATTGGCTGGGCTGCTTTATCATGCATAAGTTCATTTCTCACAAACCAGTTCCTCCAGAGAACCATCAAAAACATGGCACGGTCATACTCAGACAGACCTTCAATACAGTCAAAAAGCCAGATAGTGCCAAACTGAATATTCTGAACATCCATAGGGATACTTCCTGACTTGTATAAGGATGCCCAGAGCTGGCTAGCATGAATACATCTGCACAAGGCATGAGCAGCATCCTCCTTCTCCCTGTCGCAAATAGAGCAGATATCTGTTTTTTCCAAGTTTCTTTTCTTTTTATTTACCAAAGTCGCTAAACTGTTTGAGGGTACTCTCCAGGCAAAAATTCTTACCTTTGGTGGAATGTTGCACTTCCAAACTAGGTTCCATGCTTTGTTCATCGCAGAAGAAGAAGAGCAGGAACTTTCTTCCAGCTGGGCCAAATTCGAAGCAAGGGCGTATGCACTACGAACTGAAAATCTTCCAAATTTGTCAGGCTGCCAGGCTAGGAAGTCGGTATCAACAGTGGGGGATAAACTGGTTTTAGAAGTTGAATGACGCGTTATATCTTTCAGTTCAAGATGAATTTCACATTAAATTGAGGGACCTAAAATGAACTTATGAGCCTCCAATCGAAGGTCTTGTGGCGTGATCCGGTGGCACGAGGGCTAAGTCTGACCCTATCTATTTTTTCCTTGATTGTGTTTTAGTGATCATATCTATGTATATTCTGTACTCTCTTTATCCCATAAAAGTCAAACCTAAATAAACATCGTACTCCCTCCTTCCCTAAATGTTTGATGCCGTTGACTTTTTTAAACATGTTTGACCGTTCAAAAAAAAGGGAACCAAATTAACTGTTGGTAACCTCGGCAAAGTTGCCATCCTAACAACTCAAAAGTTTGCATGTGATGCAAGAAAAACATTTTTATCCAACATCAATCAATATCCCTATCAGTAAAATGATGCACCAATACCCAATATCAGCCAAAATAGATAGCTAAAGCTTTGTGCGATTGTGCCAAACAAATAACCAATGAAATATGAAAGCATGGAACACAAAACAATCATGAAGATTTAACTTGTATTTTTCGTTTTACAGAATTAAGTAATAAGCACATAACGCTCAATTGATGCAAGTCACTAAGATTAGCATATACAGCAAGAAAATTGAAACACAATTCAATCAGACCATGATTTTACGAATTATTCAATTGGGCTACCATAAGCAGTGAGCAAAATAGCAACGTTATAATATTTCAGTAAACCAATATCAGCGCAAACAGGGAATTGTCAGTATGAGGCATCAGATGATCACAAAGCAAAAGAAAAGGATACGATAAGAGAACCTAGAGAGGCCGCAGCATGGACCTACCAGATAACTTTTCAAAAACAGGCTTCATATGGATAAGATTCATCTTAAGTTCTGAACTACGACTACACGATACTGGCAGATCTTACAGAACATGGAAGGCGACTTGGATCACATAAACAAGTTTGGCCTTGAAGCTTTGAAGGTTGTCTTCAGCTTCCTGGTAGGGGGCCTGACCTTCCTGTACACCAGTGGGAACTTGATATCCGACTTGTGGAACTGCTTAGTGTTGTCACGCTTGCAGAGTTTAAAGTGGACAGTAGCAGTCTTGATGATCTGAATGCAAGGGAATCTGACACGGTGGCGGGAAGCCATCTCAGTGTACATCTGCTCAACGGCACCATTGAGGGTGGTATCACGGTACTCCTTGTACATGTTGTGGTAGCCAGTCCTACTCTGGTAACGCAGCCAGATGCCATAGTTCTTGATAGTCGTTGGGTTCTTCTCAAAAATCTGCAGATAAAACAACAAAAGGAAATATTATCAGGTAAACTATTGAAAAAGCTGATAATAAACTCAGCGTGAACTAACTCAGCGCAATTTAAATCATTGTGTATCCACAATCGTAATTTATCATAAAATCTCCAAGGGGTAAATGTACAGCAGAAGAATCAGAATAAGTCATAATACAAGTATACACAGTTGTACATCAGGAAAAAAAACGACAATAAGTCTAGCAGTAGGCAACCAAATCTAACACCGAGCATGGAAAAAAAGACATCAGTGAAATAGACTAGCATTCGTGTAAAACTTAGCAATAACATTGTATGGCACATGAAATGACTAGTACATTTCGTTTCACCGATTAAGAACACACTCTATAGTCAAAAGTGCAGAACTAAGTAGTTCGCTTAACATTGATATTAATACGCCATTATACTCTGCAAAAAGGAAAGCACCGAGATGCACGCGTGAGACTAAGGTGAAAGGTGGGAAAGAATAGATCACCTCGTTGATGGCAAGGATCTGCCCGTTGCTCTTCTTCACCTTCTTCAGCTTGCGGAGGAAGTACCTGCACGCAGACAAAGTAACGTCACCGAACGACATCCAAACACCTAAACCAAGCGCGAAACAATGGCGCATTCGCGAGGGGGATCCGAACCCTCACCAGAACTTGGACTTGGCGCGGACCTCGTTGGTGGCCCAGAGCTTCATGCGGTAGATCTTGGGGTGCTCGTCGGTCGGCGTCGGCAGGCCCCTCCCCACCACCTGGTACTGGTGGAACTGCGCCGCGCAAAAACCAAGAACGAAGCAAACGTCAGATCAGATCTCGCGAGATCAAACCAGCCCTCGAAGTGGAGGGGAGGAGGCGGGAGAGATGGTGCTCACCCTGAAGGCGCCCATCTTCGCCGGAGTTGCCGAGGTCGCTGGGGAGGCGGCGTGCTACGGTGGTCCGAGATGGCGGCGGCGCGGAAGGTTTTGCGGCGTCCAGGACTTTTATAGGGGAGGCGAGTGTGGAGAGGAGAGGAGCACGGAGAGGGGTGGTGTAAAACCCTAATCGGCCGGAATGGTTGAATATGGGCTGGACTTTCCATCATGGGCCGAAGCCCATATGTAATAACCCCAAACGGGCCAACTGCAGTCAAACTGATGCGACACTGAGCTTCTTGAGGTTTGTCTGGAAGGTTAAGATTTTGAGAAATTATAGTAGTTGTTTAACCCCTTCTAAGAACATGGAGAAGCTGAGATTTTAGCTTCTGGATTATAGTTTATTTTTTGGATTCTTCTAGCTTATCATTCATTTCTGGATTTGGATTCTTCTAGTTTATAATTCATTTTCTAGATTATACAACCACAACTTCTTAGAATCTAAATAAAAAACTAGACTATGTTAGGAGTTTCTAATTTTGAGAGAAGTTGCGGCTGCCAAAAACTCTCCCACAGGCCCTTAGTATTCGGCTGGAACCCGGAGGAGGCCGAGCGGGGCTTGCCGTCGGCGTCGGGCATCTCGCCGGCCATGTCGCGGTGGGGGGGGGAGGGAAGGTTTGCTCGCGACGCGGGAGAGACGAGAGAGGCTTGGAAAAATGATTTAGCCAGCTCTCTCACGACACTGATCTCTACTTATATTTAGTTCAAATTAATAACGGCGTTTGAAATTGGGAAAGGAACGTGGGGCTCCAGCCTGTAACTGTAAGATCTGCGAAAATGAAACCAAAATTTATACAGGTAAAACGCGCTAAATCAACAGTAACAGCGGGTGGTTAGAACGGTTCTTTTGCAGCTGTTTCACAAATAAACCGTGCTGGTTACTGCCTGGCGAATGGCGATAGCTAAGTGAAGTGACAAAGCATTTGGGTTTTCCCCCCTTATTTTAACCTTCTCAGATAAAATTCCATGCCATGTGGGATAAATGATTTTTTTTCTAAGATGCTGATCAAGGTCACAGAAAAATGAAAAGGAACAACCGAACAAAACGTGTTTCGGGCGTTACATCAGGCTGGCGTGTTCAGAAATCATGACTTCTATAATCTTTATACATAAGTTGTGATTATTTCTTTGGGTGTAAAGTTTTTGAAGCATACGGCCACACATTTAAAGTATTAAACGTAGACTAATAACAAAACATTCCGCTTGTAAACTGCAACACGAATTTATTAAGCCTAATTAATCCGTCATTAGCAAATGTTTACTGTAGCATCACATTGCCAAATCATGGCATAATTAGGCTCAAAAGATTCATCTCGTAATTTACATGCAATATGTGCAATTGGTTTTTTTTCTCCACATTTAATATCTCATGCATGTGTCCAAACATTTGACGTGATGTTTTTGGCCAAAAATTTTTAGGATCTAAACAAGGCCTTTACTCTTTCTGTCGCATGAAGAATCAACCTAGAAATGAATATGGAGCACTATATTTTCCAATGAAGTCAAAAAAAAAAAAGAGGGGAAAACGCATGATTCGTTCAAGCTGCAAAATCTGTCATCTTCCGCGTATATTCTCCTACAAGGTACATCAGAATTTGAGAATTATGCCACAATTCACCAGGGTGTGTTTAGTTCTTGAAAAAAATTAAAAGTTTATGTGTGTATGAAAGTTTTTGATGTGATATGATGTGATGGAAAGTTAGGAATAGAGAGGAAACTAAACACGGCCTGACTTTCGCTGAGAGCTTTGTATAGCACAAGACAAGAGGCAAACTAGCCTCTATTTATTATTATAACCATTGATCTCATGAAGCGGAAATGTTCCCAAGTAGTGCCTTACAAATTAACAACGGATTATTTAATGTACAACATAGCTGCGAGCTTCTCGAGTTGACCGTGAGTTCACAACAGCTTGAAAGCTTCAGCCGGAACAGCTCAGACCTTGGATGGTGGAGGATCCTGAATACCGCAGAGCAAATTCGCGGGCACGGCTACATCGATCATCTTTGGATAGGCCAAGTTCAAGTCTGCAAGTGGACAGAGTAAACGATCCAGATCTTGCTTAGTATATAAAAAAGTGGAGGTATGATTTGATCTGGTAAGTGCCTACGTGAGCAGAAGTATAATGAAAATGGATATTCATAAATTGATGCGAGGAGAAAAGGCACATATCCATTGTTAAAGACTCAGAAACTTACTGTCCATAATTGTCTTGAATGTTTCCTATAAACATAACAAGTAAATTAATGTCAGAAAAAATATAGCTTTTATTAGTTAAATGGGTGTGAAGAATTTGAGCCAAAGTAGCATGTACCTTATCCTTTGTTAGTCGAGCATTATAGGCAACCTCCTCTTCAACCGGATTGGCGCGAGGGTATCGAATGATGGGTGGGAAGCTATCAGAGTCGCAAGCGGATACGAATACGGGATCGTACGGGGGATGAAGTCTTCCCGGTTTATATCGAGCCCATCGCGTTTTCTCCTCGTGTTGTGTTCGGACTCCGCATCCGAGTCGGTGTAGGAGAGATCAATAGATGATGGCGAGGCGGGTTTCCAAATTTCTTGTTTCGCCAGGTGAGTTTGAGATTGTGTTCCTCTGGGTTTCCAGATTTCTTATTTCGCGTTCCATATTTTGACGGCTACCCTGGGCCGAATGATGGGCCACCCATGTTCGATTTTATTGGGCTTGACTTCAGATTTCCAGCACAAAACTATACTAATACATACTCCTTCCATCCAAAAGTATTTCTTTTTCATCAATATCAGGAGCAATTAATTCATTCATCATGTTATAAAACCAATGGACATACAATCAATAAGTACTAAAATAATTTCTTGAGTTTCGATCAACAATTTAATTCAGCACATAGTAACTACAAATAGAACTTAGACTTTTAGAAAAACCAAAGAATGGAATATGTCTTAGGCCCTGATTAGATCCCACCTTAAAATTTTTCACCCCGTCACATCAAACATTTGCATGAAGTATTAAATATAGACTAAAAATAACTAATTGCACATATTGTGACTAATTTGCAAGACGAATCTTTTAAGCCTAATTGCTCCATGATTTGACAATGTGGTGCAACAATAAACATTTACTAATGATGAATTAATTAGGCCTAATAAATTCGTCTCGCAGTTTACAGGCGGATTTTGTAATTTGTTTTGTTATTAGACTATGTTTAATACTTCAAATGTGTGTCCGTATATCTGATATGACACGGCAAAAATTTTTACCCTGGATCTAAACACAGCCTTAGACTTTTGGATAGAGGGAGTAGAATTTAAGGTTAAAAATTAGTAAGAACCTAAATACCATCAGAATGATTTTTTAGATAAATACTTCCTCCGTTTCATATTATAAGACTTTCTAGCATTGCCCACATTCATATATATGTTAATAAATCTAGACATATATGTACCTAGATTTATTAATCTATATGAATGTAGACAATGCTAGAAAGTCTTATAACCTGAAACAGAGGTAGTAATAAATATGACGAATACATCAATACCTATGAGAATATAATATGATCTACGAGAATACATCAACACACTAGAAATATATATCAAAAAGTAAATATGAGAATACAATTCCGCCGTCCCACACTGTCATTTCTACGTATACATGTACAACCCAGAACTCCACAAAGTAGGGGAAGAATAGGCATTTACATTACGGTAAGCCGGTTCACCAAATCTCTTCTCCTTTTGTGACACCAAGCAGGATAGCAATGGCAGCAAGCGAAGCCTGTTCGTGGTAACAAAAAAAATTCAAAGCAAAGTTAGGCTTTCTGCTTTCAATTATAAAGAACGGAAGAAACTTACAATTTCATGATTAGTAGATATCACCGTGAAATTTTATTTTACCATTTCTACGCCATGCTTATCAAATTTTATGCACAAGAGTGTGTATAATTATTAGTCGAACAATATGGCAACACACGGATATGCTTCCTTACTAGTATCACTTAGTAGCTTCTAAAATTTAACGGTAAAGGAGATTTCCTTTTCAGCTATTCATCTATTTGCATTCAATTCCACCTATGCAGTTGTGGCGTTTATCAGCTTTGTGGCTTGTGCTTGCATAAACTGTCAAAATAAATCTGACACAGTAGCTACAGCCTAAGTCTCAGAACAATTAACAATTTAACATGTAAAGGACTTAAAATGGCCCGTAGGCCACAGCAATTTTGAAATTACAGAGCATTGCAGTGGTGTAAAGGACTTACCGCAATAGTGCAAGCAACATATCCTGGTTTCTCCCTGTAATCATGTACTCGGACGCATATCAGAACAAAAGCTCCAATATACCATGGAATGGCAGCGAGGAAGAAGCCAATGATAAACCTTTTCCAAATAGTAGAAACAGCAGTTTCTCAGCGCTCAAGTTCAGAAAGGTAACGCATGATGATAATGTTCAGAGAAACTTACAGGAACCAGCCCATGCCAAGGCCGCAAAATGGAAGGCGTCGCATTCTCACAGGCCTTCCTTCAACAACGGGAATGTAACCTAAGAAACAATAAACATGATAAATCCATAAGGCAGGTTAGGACAATATTTGATTCATATCAATGGAAGTATCGAACCTTCATAAAGCAAAAAATGCTGAATTCACTCAAGCAGTACATTGCATTCTTAGATAATATATTCCTGTGATGAATTACTCAGAAGAATTATGTTTCACACAGAGATCACATATAGTACTAAAGAGTTCCTTCAGAAACTAGAATTTAATCTCTAATTAATAGTTCTGAAGTATGTTTGCTCTTTGAGCATTTGTTTACTTGTTTGTTCTAGTGAACTACAGAAAATTACCAACCTTACAATGGCATGGCCAAAGAATGCAAATGAAAATACCAAGGGCCAATTAAAGTTTGATCATAAAACAGCAATGCCATGTGTTTCACACATGGAAACACCAGCAAAACTACCTGCTCATAAGTGAATGTTCGGCATGAGCAATTGTTGAGCCTAAAATCAACTAAATTTGAGGTGCCCTCCCTTTTGACCTTGGCACTAGGAAGTCGCCAATCCACAAATGAAACAAAACAGCAAATGAAACTACAAGTTCAACAACAGAGATGGCGGATATGGGAGATGCAAGTTAGAAACACATATATCGCCTTCTGATATAACATGCATTTCAGAAATCAAAATGGTTCAGGAGATGTTAACATGCTCTGTTACCCCAAGTGGCCAAGCGACCACGTAAGCACAGATCACAGATTCTAAGAGAATAAGGTACGGTCTATGTGAACGAAAAGTATAAAATTTCAAGGCTCGATCTGGTTCAATCATTTTTTTAGTTCAACAAGTTACTCATCATACAAACGAAAAAACCCAACAGGGCTTCTCTACTAGTACTGATTTCTTCAAAACAGGCAGCTTGCACTAAATCAACAGCACTACACAAATTCACTAAAAATGCTTCCAGGTTCTCATAGACAGTGCATCCATCGTACGAAACGGCGATCCAAGCGTATCACACATAATCGAAATTGCAGGGCTAGGGTTTCCTGTACCTTGCACGGCCTGGTAGCCCTGGGCGTAGTACGGCGCGGCGGCCGGGTACGTCTGCGGGGGAGGCGGAGGGTAGACCGCGTAGGACGGCGGTGGCGGCTGCGGGTAGTGCCGGAGCCCCGGCGGCGGGGCCGGCTGGGGGAACCCCGACCGCCGGCTGCGCGGGCTCGCCGGGGGCGGAGGACGGGGCCCCGAACGTGCCTGTACTGGTACTGCTCGCGCCTGCGGCTGCGGCGGCGCCGACGGCTGGACCCGGAGGAGGCCGAGCGCGGCTTGCCGTCGGCGTCGGCATCTCGCCGGCCATGTCGCGGTGGTGGGGGGAGGGAAGGTTTGCTCGCGACGCGGGAGAGACGAGAGAGGCTTGGAAAAATGATTTAGCCAGCCTCTCACGACACTGATCTCTACTTATATTTAGTTCAAATTAATAACGGCGTTTGAAATTGGGAAAGGAACGTGGGGCTCCAGCCTGTAACTGTAAGATCTGCGAAAATAACCAAATTTAACAGGTAAAACGCGCTAAATCAACAGTAACAGCGGGTGGTTAGAACGGTTCTTTTGCAGCTGTTTCACAATAAACCGTGCTGGTTACTGCCTGGCGAATGGCGATAGCTAAGTGAAGTGCAAAGCATTTGGGTTTTCCCCTTATTTTAACCTTCTCAGATAAAATTCGATGCCATGTGGGATAAATGATTTTTTTTCTAAGATGTGGATCAAGGTCACAGAAAAATGAAAGGAACAACCGAACAAAACGTGTTTCGGGCGTTACATCAGGCTGGCGTGTTCAGAAATCATGACTTCTATAATCTTTATACATAAGTTGTGATTATTTCTTTGGTGTAAAGTTTTTGAAGCATACGGCACACATTTAAAGTATTAAACGTAGACTAATAACAAAACATTCCGCTTGTAACCTGCAACCACCCGCCCCCCCAATTTATTAAGCCTAATTAATCCGTCATTAGCAAATGTTTACTGTAGCATCACATTGCCAAATCATGGCATAATTAGGCTCAAAAGATTCATCTCGTAATTTACATGCAATATGTGCAATTGGTTTTTTTTCTCCACATTTAATATCTCATGCATGTGTCCAAACATTTGACGTGATGTTTTTGGCCAAAAATTTTTAGGATCTAAACAAGGCCTTTACTCTTTCTGTCGCATGAAGAATCAACCTAGAAATGAATATGGAGCACTATATTTTCCAATGAAGTCAAAAAAAAAAAAGAGGGGAAAACGCATGATTCGTTCAAGCTGCAAAATCTGTCATCTTCCGCGTATATTCTCCTACAAGGTACATCAGAATTTGAGAATTATGCCACAATTCACCAGGGTGTGTTTAGTTCTTGAAAAAAATTAAAAGTTTATGTGTGTATGAAAGTTTTTGATGTGATATGATGTGATGGAAAGTTAGGAATAGAGAGGAAACTAAACACGGCCTGACTTTCGCTGAGAGCTTTGTATAGCACAAGACAAGAGGCAAACTAGCCTCTATTTATTATTATAACCATTGATCTCATGAAGCGGAAATGTTCCCAAGTAGTGCCTTACAAATTAACAACGGATTATTTAATGTACAACATAGCTGCGAGCTTCTCGAGTTGACCGTGAGTTCACAACAGCTTGAAAGCTTCAGCCGGAACAGCTCAGACCTTGGATGGTGGAGGATCCTGAATACCGCAGAGCAAATTCGCGGGCACGGCTACATCGATCATCTTTGGATAGGCCAAGTTCAAGTCTGCAAGTGGACAGAGTAAACGATCCAGATCTTGCTTAGTATATAAAAAAGTGGAGGTATGATTTGATCTGGTAAGTGCCTACGTGAGCAGAAGTATAATGAAAATGGATATTCATAAATTGATGCGAGGAGAAAAGGCACATATCCATTGTTAAAGACTCAGAAACTTACTGTCCATAATTGTCTTGAATGTTTCCTATAAACATAACAAGTAAATTAATGTCAGAAAAAATATAGCTTTTATTAGTTAAATGGGTGTGAAGAATTTGAGCCAAAGTAGCATGTACCTTATCCTTTGTTAGTCGAGCATTATAGGCAACCTCCTCTTCAACAGTACTTACCTGCAAAATAAAACAGTCAAGTGCCTGGTACCTTGATTAGTGAGCTTTAAGAAAGTGAGCACTTACTGTGAAACCTTTGTAGTCATGACCAGGATAAAGCAGGGTATCCTTTGGCAATGTGAAAATCTGATAAGGATAAAAAAAGTCAGCTACCTACCCTTTATATTATGTATGAAGATAATGTGTGCCTAGTTTCAAAATATTATGTATGATTGCCTTAAAAAAGTGGTATGCTATTCTATAAGCTGATGTGTACTTAGTCTTAAAAAAAAGGATAATGCATACTTGCCTGTGAATGCACCGACTCATACAGCTCATCAGAACTTCCTCCCTGTAATACCAGAAAACAAAATAAACAACCTATGTTTAAACAGAATTTCTCTAGAACATGAATTCTGAACTTCCGTATGCAAGCAAACCTATGTTTGACTAACAGACAGAATACATTCAGTCCCTATTAATTAACCACGGTATCTTTAGATTTCAAACAGAACAGTTCCTGATCGCTAAGCCATTAAGGGTGTGTTTGGATAATGGGAAATGGAGGGTGGGATTGAGATTGGGAAATGAATGAAGGGTTAGGATTAAATGGAAGAGAGAGAATGAATGGTTAGGATTTAAAGATGCCTTTTGATGGGTGGGAAATGATTTCCCCATCCCATTAGCCAAACGCTGCCTAAGAAGTGGTAGTGGTAACAATTACCTGAAAGTCTGTCCTTCCACATGCACGTATAAGCAAGGCATCACCAGTAAAAGCCATCCTTGGTGAAGGTTGATCATCGCCATCACCTGTTACATAAGTCACACAGCCAGCAGTATGGCCAGGAGTAGATCGTACCTAAAAAGCAATTTTGCCATTTCTGATATCAGAAATTTCATCATATCCAAAATATTACATGACGGATAGAACAAAGAAGCATAATTTTCAATGCTTTTTTATTCAGCAGCTTGGTTGACAGTATACATTTTCTTATTCATATTTTATCTGTCATGGATATGCTATGAATACCTAAAGCCAAACTTTCAATAAGAACACAGAAAATTTCAAGAATCAACATATCCACAAACAATTGTTGCACAGCTGAGAAAACATTTAATATCACCCAAACACCATATCTCCATAAACATTCACATTACCTCATTTTGTATGAACCAATGGAAAATACTTTTAAATTTGTTATACAAGTCTAACCTACAAAAGTGCACAGTTTTTAAGTCCTAAATTAGCTGTGTGGACAACTGTTTATTGTCTTACTGACAAACACTGCACAGTTAACATGATTAAGGAAACAAAATATACATATATGACTAGATCACATAAATTATGTCTCTGACCGCCACCACCACAAACAGATCACTCAGATGATCATATACAGAAAAATCCCTTTTATAATTAGAAGTAGACAATCCGTTCATATTTGCAGCCTGTATAGAGTGAGATTCTAGGGGAACTGCTGCAATTGCCATACTCCATAAAATTCAGAGGGATGGGGGTGGGGGTGGTTGAGAGTTCAGGATTAATGTTTATTAAGTTCAGCCAAATAGTTCAAAAGGACTAGTTTCAATACTCCCCATAATTTATGTCAGTGCATACTAAATGAAAGAAGAAACACATAGCCAAACAGCTAATTAAAATGGGATTATACCTCAAGGAAGAGGTTACCGAAGTATATTTTGTCCCCGTGCTCAATAAAATGGTCTGCTTTTGCTTTGCTTACTTTTGCAATCACTGACTTTACTCCAGGTAACTTAGTCTGCAAGTACATTCCATCAGATGACCATGTTATGACCAAAGAGAACAAAGTATCAAGACTATGAAAAGAAAATATATCACAAGATCTCGAGAAGTTCAGAGGTTGGAACTATTTACCTTTATTAATCCTGTTCCAGTGACATGATCAGCATGCACATGGGTATTCATAGCATAGACTAGCTTCAAGCCCAACTCCTTGATAAGATTGAGATCTCTATCAACTGTTCTGTCCACAGGGTCAATCAACTGATAACACAAAACCAAGGACATTAGGGAGGTGATCAACAAAATGGAAGCAACTATAGCTAAACATCAAATCTACAAAAACAGCATCAATAAATTCTTCTGATTTAGTTGAGTGCTTATTGCGCTAGTCTAGTTTGTCACATATATAGAGAAAAAGGTTTTTTTTTTTCGTTTTGGCTCAATCAATACGATAATTAAGAAAACAAATTACTTGAAAATACTTAAGCAAAACCGTGGAGAAGGTTAAGTTTTGGGATCCTTGAACAAATTAGCGAGATTGCGCATTAATGTAATGTAGTGCCAAGTCAAAGATAACATGAATATATGTAACCCATCAGAACGATATCAAGTAATTTGATTATCTTTCATAGTTTATAAATGCACCTCCTGAACTGGATAATTATAATCACCGTCACTGATTGCAACATTGCCAATATCTTGCGTACTGTCTGACATTAAAAAAACGCAAGATGATCTTTAAATTAGTTAGGGATACCACAATTCACAGGTAATAATCAATTATTCCAGTCTTATACCTATTTGGAGTATTTAGTTTGCTATTTAATTTATGTTGGTATCTACATTTCTGCAGTAGCCACTGAAAGAGTAATCCCTGCTTACGGTATCCATAAAAGAGGCTTCCATTTACCCAACTGATACCCAGAACAACGAACAGATGGTCAAGAGCATCAACTACTCACCACGGCGGGTTTCTCGGGGTCCCCGACGTCGGCGAGGAGGTAGGTGTAGGTGGAGCTCTCCTTCTCGAACAGCTGCCTGAACAGCAGCCTCCTCCCCTCCGCGGCGGAGCCGCTGCTGTACCCCGCCATTGCGAGCACCACCGGCAGCAGCCGCAGTCCCCGCGAGATCGGCCTAGCCCGAGGAGCGCACGACGATGACGACGACGGCGCGGCGGCGGCGCAGGCGGACAGGTGCGGGATCAGGCGGCGGCACGAGCGAAGCAGCGCCACCATTTGGCTCTTCCGCCCCGCCCAGGCCAGCCGCTATATAATAAGGCGGAGACACGCACGCGAGTGGGAGGAGGAGGAGGAGGAGGAAATCAAGACGCGGAAGCGACCGCGCTTGGCTTGGGTGTTATCGGCGGCGGTGGACCTCGCGGTGATTAGCTCACGCGCCGGAATAAACAAATGGGGAGCGGAGCGGATCGGGTCGGGGTCGGGGAGGGGAGGCGAGTAGGCGACGGCAGCGATGATGTGGCGACTGGCGAGGTCGACGAGGCCGCCGGCGGCGCCGTGGTTTAGCTCGCGGCGGCGGCGGGTGAGGAGGAGATAGCTACCAGATGGGGGGCACTTGCCGGTTTCCGCTGATGTATCAGCGGATACGCTAATCAGGCAGGCGTGTACCAGTCCAAAACGTGATTATAGTACGTTCAGATACCAAATTATCTTCAGAATTTGTTGAGATACCCTTTTATTTATTTAATTTTTTTTGCAGAAGTTGTTCAGGAACCAATATTACATGGGAGATTTCTGGAAGATCTCTGCACACGAAACAGCCATCGTTTATCTGAATTTCTGAGTCCGGGGACGGATTCAGCTGAAATGCTGCTTATTCTGCAGCGTCAGTGAGCATCTGACAAATCACGGATCGGGCTGTTATTATAGGTTGAACTAATCGTGTACCACTCCAGCTAACAACAACAACTACTACTACTAATAACGAGCAAGTGATGGATGACCTCATGGATTACATAATGCGAAAGGAACGGGGGAATAAAAAGTGGGAGTTCTGGAACTCCAAATATTTAAAGGCGTAAACTGATGCAGCGATGCGTGCGCGTGTTTTGTTCGTAGTACGCGCGTCGGGAACAAGTTGATCGCTTATCAGTTGCGGGCTGCACTGCACTAGTCTGACGCGGACGTTCCGATTGATAGGGCAACCAACAACAAGCTAGCCGCGTAATCAAGCACTGGGCTCTCAGGTGGACACCGGCAGTAAAAAGGCTCTTTGGATTGGGATGTTTGGTCCGGCAATATCCCGCGGCAATATAATATCCTGTTTTGGTTTGTTATAGCACTACTAAAATATTGGTTCGATAAAGTTGATGGGTATAGAATTGGCTGCACCTGTGGTACAGCTAACATGAACAATAATCTGTGTTAGCAATACAGTTCTGCAGTGCTAAATATTGATAATGTCAAATTTATAGCGGAATGTTTGGTTTGCTAAACGCAACACAAATTTGGGTAGGAAAGAGAATTAAAACAACCCTTACCTTTTTCCTTTAAAAATATATAAATAGTAGTATTAAAATTAAGGGGACGGGACGGCTCGTAGTATACAATCAAGACGCCGATATTAGGAAAAGACCTAATATAAAATAATTAGAAGGGGTGAGGCATTAAACCCATATCGTCTAGCCCACTACCTTGTGGAGCTAGCTGGAAAACCCCTAAGCATTTATGATTCTCCTTATCTCTTCATCCTCGTCCCGCTCCTCATCCCATAGATACCGCGTAGTTTCGTCTCGCGTGTTCCACCCTGCTCACTCCGTTTGTGCGCGTTGCGCCATCCCACTGTGTGCTCTAGATCCTCACGTTTGCGTCGCACACCCCACGCGTCAGGGTGGAACCAGCTCATAGCCACCTTCAACTAACCATTGTTGAACACATAGTAAAAAAAAATCTAATCTCTATGATACATGGTGTTGTTTTAAGAATGTTTGGTTTGCTAAACCCAACACAAATTTTGGGTAGGAAAGAGAATTAAAACAAGCCTTGCCTTTTTCCTTTAAAAATATATAAATAGTAGTATCAAAATTCAGGGGACAGGACGGCTCGCAGTATACAATCAAGAAGCTAATATTAGGGAAAGACCTAATATAAAATAATTAGAAGGGGTGAGACTTTAAATCCATGTCGTTTAGCCCATTACTTTATGGAGCTAGCCGAAAAACCCCTAGACATTTATGATTCTTCTTATCTCTTCATCCTCGTCCCGGGGATGAAGAAATCGGGCCAGAACATCATTAGAGTTCTGAATTGCTAAATTTGCAAAGAATGAAGAATGTGCATCGAAAATAATAACATATTAAGACTGTGGTAGTATTACTAGCACGGCAATTGTTCGATAGTTTTCTTCTGAACTGACACGATGATGCCCAGTCACACAGCACCGGACCATCTCGTGGGCTCGTGGCAAATGTTCAAACCGGCCCGGTTGGATGCAGCATTAGGCCGACATGTAAAAGCTCTGTATGCTTGTAGCCCACAACAAAAACTCCTCGATTACGAGCTTACGGCTAACTCCATTCGGCCGTGGACACAACGGAGGCCTCTACAAGAATCCAAGACGCAAATGCTCAAATGGCCTAATGAACAAAGAAAGGGACAAATGGCCTGGTGACCGAGACAATCAGGCAGAACACAGGAGAAATACCCAAGAATCCCTTCTCCAGAACAGATCAACGCCATCAAATATACTCCACACTTCCACAGATCGACACGCATGGATGCCGGATTCGACACTCTTTGGCCGATGGTACGAGCTGGATTTGCACGCAGCCTCCTGCTACATTACGTCTGTGTCGTCTGTGCGCTGCAGTGCCTGTGTGCCCACCACGTACTCTCCAACCATACATGCAAAGGCAGCCACACGTACATACACTGTAGTTTCACCCGCTGGCTACGCCCACAGTTTCCAACTCCCATTGGACCCATGGGAAAAGACAAGCTTTTCATGGTTTCTGCTTTGTACTGATCATACAGACCAACAGTGCTACCACTGCCACAGTAGAACAAATCCGTTTAGCCATTGTACCGCAAGCCTAATGCGGACAGGATGAGTACATTATAATCTCTGTTAGTATAGACCAAGCAACAATTAGCCACGCCGAGTTTACTGTGGCTTAGCCATTAAATTACTGTGGCGTTGCCCATTTGTAGCCTCATGGCTCGGTCACTCCCTCCCTCTCTCTCTCTCTCTCTCTTCACGGGAGGGCAGTGTGGTTTTGGTCGGATTCCGCCAAGTTAGGCAGCACATGCGCTCGCCTTCCCCTGTTTGTCCATAGTTCCATACACCTGCAAACAACGCCCTCCTTTCCCTCCCTTAATTGTCGGGGCGCTCTCGCCGCCCGCGCGCCACTGCGCTGCTACACGCTACGGGATAAGCCAAGCTTGCTTGCTTTCGTAGTCGCTTTGCTCGATCGCTCTTTCTCGATCCCATCCTAGATTCCACTCGGTTCTGATTCTGCTCCTGCGATGGGTTCCCGCGACGGATGGCGGCTACTCCTCCTCCTGCTCGGCTTCCTGCTCGTGGCGCCGACTTGCCGCGCTCGGGAGGCGCAGCCGCTGCCGGTACTGGAGGAAGAGGAGGTGGTGGCGGCGGCGGCGGCAGGAGGGCGTGGTGGCGCGGGCGCTGCTGCTGCCGGCGGAGGAAACAGGCGCGCGCCGGTGCGGCACGAGCTGTCGCTGGACTTCTACGCCAAGACGTGCCCGGCCGTCGACCAGATCGTCGGCAACGTCACCGCGCCGCGGTTCCGCGACAACCCCGCCGCCGGCCCCGCCGTGCTCCGCCTCTTCTACCACGACTGCTTCGTCGAAGTACGTACGTGCACAATGCACAGCCCATGCACGCTGCAATGCGCGCATACATTGTGCGCAAATTCTCTCGTGAAAAAGCACCTAGCTAGCACACCTTGAATATTACACTGTTTTGTTACCGCCACGTACATTTTTTCTTGCCACGCATCGGTGTCCAATTCTGATCAATGTTTGTGCGTTGTCATCTTCTCAGGGGTGCGACGCGTCCATACTGATCGCGCCGACGGCCAACAACGGCGGCGGGGCGCCGAGGGTGGAGAGGGACATGGACGAGAACCGGAACCTGCCGCAGGAGGCGTTCGACACGGTGGAGATGGCCAAGGCCGCCGTGGAGAAGGCGTGCCCCGGCGTCGTCACCTGCGCCGACGTCCTCGCGCTCGCCGCCCGGGACTTCGTCCACCTGGTACGCACGCACGCATGATGCTTCACATTTCTCCAATTCTGTCCTTAGAAAAAAAAAATACACCCAAAAGGCTCGTTCCTTCACGAAAAAATCCGTGCATTTTGTGGCGACTCTGAACTAAACAACCAAAACAACTAGTAACTGTGCAAGTACAGTCCTATACAACCGAAAGCGCCAACAAACTGAAACGTAAGGTACATTTCAGTGAGAAAAAAATTTTACTAGCAATGCAAGTTACTCTTAGTAATTACTGCTGAAATGTACACTTGTACAGTACCTGAAATGTACAGTACAGATGTACAGTATTTTGAGAGAGACAAAAGAGAGAAAAATGTGCGTGGCAATACAACTCCCAACTGTCAAAGACGAAGAGTTAGTGTACAAGTTAGGAGTTAGGACCATGTATGCGAGTCCGGGGAAAAGAACTCTGCTTTGCTTTCGCATGTGGATAAAGGCGCATTCGCCATTCCGCCGATGGGCGGCATGTGATCTGTGAAGCCGAAGCCAACGTCGTCGTCAGGAACAGGGACTCCTGCCTCCTACGCATGCTCGGCTAATTAACTAACTGCTACTAGTAGCTTATAGCTTTAACCAACTCATGCATGCAGCTAATAATCATGCATGGTTTTTCTCGGCAGCACGTACGTACGGGCAGCCGGTAAATTTAATCAAAGGTGATCAGCTTTAATTTTCTGTTACGCCGAATCGATCATAAAACGGTAGCAACAGTGCGGTCGGTGATCTATTGCTAGCTAGTTGATGCACTGGGGCGCCTAAAGCAAGCTTAAATTTGTGGCCGTGCATGTGTTAATAGCAGGTCTTGGTTTTGTTAGCATCTTGCCTCTGAGACGAGCGATTGTTAATGCAGGTCACTGACATTGCTAGCTGACAAAAGCGATCGAGTACGTAGTTTGTTTCCGTGACTCGTTGCCTGATCCATGGTGACAGAGTCGATACCTCAACGGGTAATTAGCTGCTGGGGATTCGATACTCGCTTGGATCCTAGTAATGGTCACCACGCAGAGACAAGGCACCAGCAGGATTAAGTTAGTCAGGATCGTGTCAAGAGCAGCAGCGGATTCGGTGGTGTATTGGGCACATGGACATGGTTTTGATCAGCGTGTGTGTGCCCGACGTCTGTCACGGCGCTGCCCGTGTATACTCTGCCTCTGCGTCTTTCTGTAGTTAAGCTAGCTAGCTAGCTAGATAGCCAACTAACAAGTTGGTCTTTGGTTTGTTGTCCGTTTGCTCGCCTGTGAAGCCTACCTCTGAGCAAGTCAAGTGTCGTGTTCTTCCCATCTCTCTGCCTCTATCGTTGATCTCCCCAGTGATGATGCCTGTGGGCAATAGTCAAGCCTGCCTCTGCCTGGCTGGCGCCTGCTTTGTTGGGTAGCACGGTCTCTCCTTCGCAGTGTTGGTTGCTCATCTTTCTGGACCATTTACGCCATAGGTAGGGAGGGTTCCACAACTCACGAAAGGCTAAGTCAGAAAAGCGAGGTCTTTGGCAAGTAGTACTGTAGTAGCTTTTGTTCAGAGTACTGGAGTGGTATATGGTGTGGAGTGTGGACTGGAGTGATGAGAAGCATGGAACGAAAGCAGTTCATCCCAATATATGTCTTTTCCTATGGATCTAGCAGCATACTTAGGACCTTCCTTTTGTTTTTTTGAGAGAAACATGGACCTTACTACATCAGAAAGTATTTTCTACACCTAGGTGCCATGATAATATAAGACACCATGCAAACATGCAAGTCTAAATTCGATCGATATATGAAGAAACAAAAATAACAAATTTTATCTGCACTGTACGGGTACTATTCACTGTCTGATTTTATTATTTTTGTTTCTCTAGTTGTAGATCAAATTTAGTCCCGCATGTTTGTGTATAGACTTATATCATCACAAATGATTTTACTAAATTTTTTTAATTTTTTCTATAACTATTTAAGTCACATGCAAATGATATGTGCCATGGCATCTAGGTGTAGAAAATCATTGTCCCTTACTACATGTGAAGGGGTATTTTACTGCTCATTTTTCTTCATTCAGATCCAGTTAATTTACGTGAAATCTCTAAGAAGTATTACAAACAAGCCCTTAAAAATACAATTAAAACAACAAATTTAATAACAGCCCAGGAGAACTGGGCCGGTGAGACTCATCCTGGCCGAGCTGAATTAGAACAGCCCATCTATGCTAAGAACTTTTCAAGCCTACTACAAAGCCCAACAGCCCAAACCTGAAATTTCACCCATTTTTTCTGTGAACAAAACTTGATTTTCTCTCTTTGTTCTTTGTACGCAGGCAGGTGGGCCCTACTACGCGGTGAAGAAGGGTCGGAAGGACAGCAGGGTGTCCCTGGCGGGCAAGGTGCGGGGCAGCCTCCCGCGCGCCAACTCCACGGTGGACGAGCTCCTCCGCGTGTTCGCCGCCAAGGGCCTCGGCGCCGGCGACCTCGTGGCGCTCTCGGGCGCGCACACCGTCGGGTTCGCGCACTGCGCCCACTTCCTGGGCCGCCTCTACGACTTCCGCGGGACGCGGCAGCCGGACCCGGTGATGGACGCGCGGCTGGTGAAGGCGCTGCGCATGTCGTGCCCCTACACCGGCGGCAGCGCCCGCGTGGTGGTGCCCTTCGACGTGAGCACCCCGTTCCAGTTCGACCACGCCTACTACGCCAACCTGCAGGCGAGGCTGGGCCTCCTCGGCTCCGACCAGGCGCTGTTCCTCGACGCGCGCACCAGGCCGCTCGTCGAGGGGCTCGCCGCCGACAGGGAGCGGTTCTTCCAGGCGTTCGCGGCCAGCATGGACAGGATGGGCTCCGTCCGGGTCAAGAAGGGCAGGAAGGGGGAGGTCAGGCGAGTCTGCAGCCAGCACCTGTCCTGAACGTGTACTGGTCCAAACTCGGACGATCACACTGTCTCGATCACTCGATCACTCGATCACACTTGGCGTTACAGGAGTTATCTTTTGCTGTAAACTGCCACATTTCGGAAAGTATTAGTAGTTCCGTTCTTTTTTTTTCTTTTGTTGGGTGCACTAGTGCTAGGTTGTGCAGGGATTGTTAATTTTGCATGGTCACTCGCATCCGCAGTGTGTGAGGCTTCCTATTTGTCTGATTGGATTGAACTGGACTGGATTGTAGAAGAGAGGGTGGTCAGTGTCTTTTTTCTTTTTACTTCAGGTTTTATCGGAAGCTAGCTCAACTTAATTTTTTAATTTGTTTGGGACAAATAAGACATTCATGGCGTGCTACGGATGTACTATGCTGCACTTCTTTTAATATATCGACGTGTAAAACATATACGTGTTCGTGTAAGAAAAGATACTCCTATGTCATATTCTTGAAACATGCCAACAACACAACATCCATTTAAATTAGCTCCACACCTTTATCAACAACACAACATCCATTTAAATTAGTTCTTAGTAATTCAAAAACATGATCGAAGCATTATTGATATGGCCAGGCCATGGAAGAACTAGGGAAGAAGTTGTTCTCCAAGCCAACGTGGAGTAGGGAGTCGTACGTACTGACAAGAGGCAAAAGGGGCTAAGCTAGGAGTAGCAGTGGTACTCCAAGAAACAAAAGGAAACGAGGGAGAAACTGGCCTCGCTGGACCAATCGTCGATGGACAAACAGAGAGAGGAGGCGAGGAAGACTGCAGGCCCAGGTGGAGTAAATGGAAAAGCTGCACATGCCCAGGGTGCAGTGCAGAGCCATGGTCGTAGTACAACCCACACGTCAATCACTCGATCAATCCCCCCCTCCCTCCCCTCTCCCCCCCGTACAACAAGAAGAGTAGCTAGGCGGCCCTAGAGACACACCACGTCGAGTCCCATCTGCCAGATCCTACGTTTTGCACCCCCACACGACCACCTCTTTGCATCTGCTTGCGTTGACGACAAATTCCATCTTGACGTTGTAGTACGACGAGAGAGAGAGAGAGAGAGAGAGCGGGAGGGCGTGGTGGTGACTGCCGAGTCAAAATGCAGGGGGGAGAAAGGCGTCCGGTTGGTCTGCCGACGACGACGTCCGGACGGAAGGGAGGAAGGACAGTCCCGTCGATCGCGACCAGCTTTTCTGCCAGCGCCCGGCAGGGGCAGCGTCAGGGGAGGGGGAGGGACGACGACGATCGACCATGGGGGGGGCCGGGGGTTTCTTCCTGCCGCACGGGAGAGGGCTGCCTACACGTAACGTATGTCGACCCTGGCACTGCAGATTCCCTGCACTCCCCCCCCCCCCTGCCCAGGCTTGCATGTCGTCGTCGCCGGCGCTAGCCACGAGATGAGAAGACGATCGAGCGAGACGACGGAGATGGAACGCGAGGAGAAGGGAAGGAAGGCGCGACATTCCACCTGCAGAGAGGGTTTGACGGGCCGCGGCGGACGGACCGAGCTAGTGAGCCAAGCTAGGCGACCGGGGATGTCGTGGGCGGCCTCAGATCGCGCGCGACCTCTCTACGTCCATGCGACCATGGGAGAGAGTTCGGTGGCCCTGCACGAAACTAAATTTAAAGATATGAACCCTTAATTTACATCTAAATAATACTCCATGTCCTTTAATATAGGGGATTATGCTCTCTCAGCTTGTCTAGAAATATAAAGGATTTTTTTTATCCCGAGACAATAAGTACAGCAACAATCAGAATTGAGTACTTCCATCCGTTTCCATCAGAAAAAAAAATATGAGGGTGTTTAGATCCAAGGATGTAAAGTTTTTTGCGTGTCACATCGGATATTATATAGGGTACCACGTGGGGTGTTCAGGCACTAATAAAAAAACTAATTACAGAATCCGTCGGTAAATTGCGAGACGAATTTGTTAAGCCTAATTAATCCGTCATTAGCAAATGTTTACGGTAGCACCACATTATCAGATCATGAGCAAGTAGGCTCAAAAGATTCATCTCGCGATAGTCGCAATCTATGCAATTATTTATTTTTTAACCTATATTTAATACTTCATATATGTGTTCAAACGTTCGATGTAATAGGTTGTAAATTTTTTTATGTGTGATCTAAACCGGGCCCAGAGAAAGGTGCATGTAGTACATTTAGTTTTTATTTCTAAATGTGTACTTCCTACACTTCATTGATTCTGCTAATGAGTGACTTCTCACACTACTAGATGACTCAGATGCACTTCTTCCTCTTCCCTAATTTGGGCTATATTGGGCATGATACTCTATAATTCTGGACGGAGGGAGCAATCAATCTATATATATTATATATATATATATATATATATATATTATATATATATATATATAATATATATATATATATAGAGTACACTACTACGAAAAGGCACTAAGAGATCGTCGCTATAGGTGCCAGAACAGTTAAAATCGGTACCTATAGTGTTTTTCTCACCTCCATAGACTGAAAATACAAAAAAACCGGCACCTTTAAATGGCTATAGGTGCCGGTTCTTGAAAAAAACCGACACCTTTAATATATTATAAGTACCGACACCTTTACAAAACCGAGACGAGCTGGCGTGTCAAGCACCGGCCTTGTCTACTCGCACGCACCTGGCCGTCTCTCTCTCTCTCTCTCCACACGTATTTCCTTCTCTCTCGTCTCTCTCTCTCGCGGTGGCGACCGCACCCTCCCCTCCACCAGATCCGGCGGGAGGGGAGGCGGCGGCCTCCGGTGATAGCCAACGGTGGATCAGGCGGAGGCGATGGCATCGACGGCTTCCGCGAGCGGTGGCGAGCTCCCCTTCACTAGATCTAGCGAGAGCGGAGGCAGTGGCAGCGTCGGCGCTCTCCCCTCTGCCAGATCCGGCGGGAAGGGAGGCAGCAAGCTCAACTTCGCCAAATCCGGTGAGAGGGGAAGCGGCGGGCTCCCCACAGCGCACGCGGCCACGGAAGTGGTTCTCCCTCTCTTGTCCCCTCGCCTCGTCTCCCTCTCCCTTGGCATACCACCGCGGCTCTCCTCCTCTCCGCCATGGTGGGGCGCGACCTCCTCTCCGCCGCTGGCCACCGTGACGATGGGGACAGTTGGATCGACGATAGGGAGGCTGGGGGATTTCAGTGATTGTGATTATGATTGTGTTTGGATGATTTTTGTGATTATGTTTGGATGATTTCAGTGATGATTTTGATTGTCCTTGGTTGATGGGGATGGTGTTGATCATAGTGATGATGGTGGTGGAGAGCTGGCTCGATGCATCGGATCAATTCGAGTAGATGCATCGAGCCGACTTTATTTTCAATTCATAGAGAACACCTCAAAGGTGTCAACTAATGGATGTCGGTTGGGAAAACCGACACCTATGAGGTTTCCCATCGGCACTATAGTTGTTTCTGTACTGGTGATATAAATATATAAAACGTTACTGATAATAAACATTTAACGTGTATCTAAAAGCAATATTCATATGAGAAACACTATAATCATTACCTTTAAAAATATATTCGGACATTTCTTGATATGGAGTTGATAATGATAGTATCAACATCAATTAATCTCTCATCTAGCAATTTCCTTTCCAACGAAAACATCACACTTTTTTTTTCTCAATATATAAATTTGTTAAGCTGTTTAACCATTTAATTTCCCGGATGACAGGATATCAAGAGCGAACGATTTTTTTTTAAAAAATATATCATTCTGATCAAACTCATATAGATTACAAAACTTAGGGAGCATTGAATTAGTGCTAAACAAATCTTTACGACGCAACTACGGATTGAGTGTCCAGTTTTTATCTAGAAATCAAGTGCCAATCCTCTTCTTAGGTATGGATGCACAGGCCTGCAGTCACAACAACTTTACATGTAAGCTGCATACAACTGAGATAGCAAGTCTATATGCAACCATATAGGATGAGAATAAACAATAGATGGTACAAATAGGTTCTGTTAAAATTTATGTTTCAATTTATATTTGGCCTCAAAATACGAAGTTAACCTCTCTCTTTTTTTTTTTCACCAGATAGCACTAGAAATTAGGAGTATGCACTACGTATAAGAATGTTTTCATTGTTTTCTATCTTCAAATTTGATTTCAACCAAATTTCATTAAACCCTACCGCTTTGTTCCTACTACCTAACCCTGTGGTAAAGTCTGGTTGCCATGGTTACCACTGGTAGAGAATTGAAACCCCTCTCCAAGCACCCGGCCCTAGAGAGAGAAATTTCCTTTAGAATGCAACTCTTCCACTTTTGCTTTATTTTTTTTGCTTTGATCCAAACAGGACCTCTCCACTGTTTTACTGATAATCAGTAACTACCACCAGGGAAACAGGTACTTCGGAGTACTTCCTAGCATGCATGCATGTTTGCAGCAAGTCAGCAATGCTCTTCAGCTGATTTCCTATAAGACTATAGTCCTTTTATGTCAAGTTTCTGTACACCATGATCGCTAGCGCTATAGGAGTAGTATATGTTTTCATATTTGCTAGCTTTGCTGTCCCATTCCCATATTTTCATATTTGCCACATTTAACACGAAACAGTCACTACTGAAGAAACCATCTTTAGTCAATCGTCCAAAAACTACAATAGTCCCGGCTCAAATAGGAACCGAGACTGATTTTTTTTTTTAATCAGGACTAAAGCGGTTCAAAAAGTTGTCAGGTCAAATTCAGGGCCCAACTATCTTTAGTCCTGGTTGGTATAAACAACCGGGACTAAAATTAGATTATTTATACCAACTGGGACCAAAAATAAAACCACCCCGAGCCACGCACGCGCCACAGTCTCGATCTTATCCCTCCCCCTTCCTCTCTCTCCTCCCTCTCATTAAACAGCAACTAGCTCTCAAGCTCCTCCTCAGATCCCTCCCCCTTGCTCTCTCTCCTCCCTCTCATTAAACAGCAACTAGCTCTCAAGCTCCTCCTCAGATCCCTCCCCCTTGCTCTCTCTCCTCCCTCTCATTAAACAGCAACTAGCTCTCAAGCTCCTCCTCAGATCCCTCCCCCTTGCTCTCTCTCCTCCCTCTCATTAAACAGCAACTAGCTCTCAAGCTCCTCCTCAGATCCCTCCCCCTTGCTCTCTCTCCTCCCTCTCATTAAACAGCAACTAGCTCTCAAGCTCCTCCTCAGATCCCTCCCCCTTGCTCTCTCTCCTCCCTCTCATTAAACAGCAACTAGCTCTCAAGCTCCTCCTCAGATCCCTCCCCCTTGCTCTCTCTCCTCCCTCTCATTAAACAGCAACTAGCTCTCAAGCTCCTCCTCAGATCCCTCCCCCTTGCTCTCTCTCCTCCCTCTCATTAAACAGCAACTAGCTCTCAAGCTCCTCCTCAGATCCGATCCGGCCAGACTTCTCCTCTCCCCTTCCTCCCCTTCCCCTCTCCTCCCCCTCCCCACCTCCTCCTCCTCCCATACCCGAGCGAGCCCAGGTGATCGAGCCCGGGCGGCCGCTGGCGCGGACGGCGG
>CM020181.1:277343-325900 GCA_009805545.1 Oryza longistaminata
GGTGTTTAGTATTCCTTGCATGAACAGAGCGAGCTCCTCCCAACTGACTAATGGCATACATAAGGGATCGATGCGTGATCGGATACCATACGTACAAGTAGAACGCAAGATATATTGAACTAGCTAGATTGATTAATTATTATCTAAAAAAAAGCTTAGATTGATTAATTTTTTTTTGAGAAACACAGTACAAACGCAGGCGCTTACAACGTGCGCGCACTCACCCCTATGAATGCAGCACACGCACACCTACCCCTATGAGCACCCTCCGGAAGAACTGGGACGGCATGTCCTTGAGATTGACGAGTCACACAGGCGTCTCGCTGTCGACGGATACGTCGCCTACTACTGAAAGAATAATTAGCCGTAAATGCGAGCACCCGTGTCAAATCTTAGGGATTTGAACCGGGTGGGCTGGTTCCACCACAAGGAAACCTAACCAGTTGAGCTATGCTCTCTTCGCAGCTAGATTGATTAATTGATCGGCGGACTGGCAGCATACATATATACTTTATGGGCCACTTAACTAGTACGGCAGATGATACGGATTGGAGAGAGAACTAATCGATCTTAGTTACATGACAACTATGTAGACGGCGGCCCGCTGTGGAGGCGGCTCGACGGTGACGCCCGACTCGTCGACGGGCACCGGCTCGTGCGGCTGCCGCCTCTGTAGCGGACAAGCTCGGCCTCGTGCCGTAGTGCCTCACGTTGAAGTGCGCGGCCGGGTAGAAGAGCGGCGGCGCGGCGCCCGCGACGCTGCGCACACCACCGCGCACGGAACTGCCCGCCTCGGGCGCGGCGGCGGCGGCGGCTCCGGCGCCGGAGCAGGCGCCGGCGACGAGCCCGAAATCCGCGAGACCTGCAATTGGATCGGTCGTGGCAGACACACATGCACAGTCAAACAAACGGCAAAGCTAGTGATAGTGATATTAACTGCACACGCATGCAATGCAGAGGAAGAAGTTACTGCGGCGCGGGGATTGAGAGAGAAATCATCAAGACCACGAGGAAATCCAAGGTGTTGAACTGTGACAGTCACTGAGATTGATCAGAGTACCACTCGATCGATGATAAAACTTGAATGAAAAGCGTCCTGGATCGTTGGCCATGCATGGCGCACGGTGACTCTAGGTAAAAACGCCCCTGTAATGTGAAAGAACTTTAAGCTTCTTTCATGCGCCGAGCAGGAGAAATTTGACCACCATCACCTCAGTCTTTTCACCAACGTACGTGTGTGCTGCTACCATACTGTACTACGCGTGTACTAGTACTCCCAGTCCCCTTCTCCTAGCTATACTAGCTACTCCTACCATACTGTACGCGTGTAGAACTACTCTCTTGAGAGAAAGAAGCCACCATTTGACAAGACCATACAGCAAGAGTGGCACAATTTATGAGTTGTGACCTGTGGCCAAAAGGCCCTAAATTCGTAGTGGCAGTTACTGCCCTTCATCTAAAAGGGTCTCTCTTTTTTTTTTATCCCTCACCTCCTCTAATCTGTCAGGTCAAAATCAGTTATCAAGCCTAAATCTGTGAGTGTAATCTGGTTACTACTAGTACTCCCAGATTAATTACTGGATACTGATAGACTAGTGCATGTGTTCGTGCAATGACAAATCTACCAGAATAATTTTCCCCAGAGAGATGATCAAAACTACTGCAGAAGCACTACCCGAGCTTCCAAAGTCCAGTTTTAGAATCTTATGCTTCTATTCCTCCAACTCGAGTCTTTTCATGAACATGTGAAATAGCCCCATGCATGCCCAGATGGAGTAGGAGCTGAATGCATCTACATGCGATGACATGATGTTCCCCATCACCATGAAATAGTAACATCCCATCAAGAAATCTACTCAAATGGAGAACAGCTCACAAATTTTAAATCTACATGCTTACAAAATGACAAATTTCTTCATCTTTATCATGCATGGAAAAGTCTATCTGCATTGAAGTGATAAGATTGTACAGACACATAAAAGAAAAGGATTTTACATGGCCTAAACTTGTCTTATTATCATTGCCATGCCTGGGCACAGGGCCCTTGTTTGAGAACGGCTGGTTTGGATTGGGCCCTAAAGGAAACTGGTACAGTACAATTTCATGCATATACAATTCTTCTTTCAGTAAAAAAAAATGTCATTTTGTAGTTAAATCCAAACGAAACTGAAATGGAGGGCAACACTACAAGAGAAGTTATTGACTCCCCTGAAGTGACACTTCTAATTAATCCATTTAAACATGAGCGTATGAATATGATGCATGCATGTGATACTGAACAAAGGGAAAAAAATGCCAACAGATAATCTAGCTAAATGGTGGTGATTCATGATTTGATCAGTTAATTAAATTGTTCATATCAAAGAACAAAAAGAGTTGATAAAAAAGAGTACCTTGAAACTGATTGTTAGCGACGGCGCCAGCAGATATAGCACTTGCAGCAAAATCAGTCAGGCTAGCGGTGGCGGCCACGCTCGCAACGGTGACGGCGGCGTTTTTTTTTTCCGAATTTGTGATACATTGGATCTAAAACTTGTGATTCATTGGATCTGTGATTATTTGATGTTTGGATCTGTGATGTATGTGATTTGTGATGTATTTGATGTTTGGATCTGTGATGTATGTGATTTGTGATGTATTTCTTTAAGAATTTGAGTTGTATTTTTTTTTTGAGAATTTGTGATGTGACTCTATAATTCATTGATTTGGGATGATACTTTGATTTGGGGATATGCAGGGAGATTTGGGAAGGAGCAACTTGATTCGGAAAGAAACAATGAAAAAAAAGAAAAAAAATGGTGATCATGCCGGGACTGGCGTTGCCATCTTTAGGACTAAAGATGTATTTTTAGTCTCGGTTATTTTAATCGGGATTAAAGATAGTGATCTTTAGTCTCGGATTCGTAGTCTGGATTGGAAAACCGGGACTACAAACCATCTCTCCACCAGTGAGTATATGTGAATCCTGTGACATCTATAAAAACCATACAGAAGTGAGCGAGAGAACAATATACATGTACAGCAAACAACACCCGAAAAGTAGAGATTTCAACTAGATCAACCCAGCGGGATTAAATTACATGCAGTAAGATCAGAAAATATTAATTGCTAATACTATTCACCAACAAAAGCTTCATATTCATACAACATGCACGGTAGACTGCAGGTAGAGTAAATCTACTGCAGTGTTCAAGCTGCATCACGCCTAGCATGCAATCAAGGTGGATCCTTGCAATGAACAGAGCGAGCTCTCCCAATGCTAATGCATACATAAAAGGGATCGATCGATCGATACACATACGTACAGTAGAACGCAAGATATATTAGAACCCTAGCTAGATTGATTAATTATTATCTAAAAAAAAGCTAGATTGATTAATTTTTTTTTTGAGAAACACAGTACAAACGCAGGCGCTTACAACGTGCGCGCACTCACCCCTATGAATACACACACGCACACCCTACCCCTATGAGCACCTCCGGAAGACTGGGACGGCATGTCTTGAGATTGACGAAGTCACCACAGGCGTCTCGCTGTCGACGGATACGTCGCCTACTA
The DNA here is from genome assembly GCA_009805545.1 of Oryza longistaminata. Lineage (NCBI taxonomy): Eukaryota > Viridiplantae > Streptophyta > Magnoliopsida > Poales > Poaceae > Oryza > Oryza longistaminata. The sequence goes on from CM020181.1 coordinate 280,903, forward strand.
CTGAAAGAATAATTAGCCGTAAATGCGAGCACCCGTGTCAAATCTAGGATTTGAACCCGGATGGGCTGGTTCCACCACAAGGAACCTAACCAGTTGAGCTATGCTCTCTTCGCAGCTAGATTGATTAATTGATCGGCAGGACTGGCACAATACATATATATTTATGGGCCACTTAACTAGTACGGCAATGATACGGATTGGAGAGAGAACTAATCGATCTATAGTTACATGACAACTATGTAGACGGCGCCCTGCTGGAGCGGCTCGACGGTGACGCCCGACTCGTCGACGGGCACCGGCTCGGTGCGGCTGCCGCCTCTGTAGCGGAGCAGCTCGGCCTCGTCGCCGTAGTGCCTCACGTTGAAGTGCGCGGCCGGGTAGAAGAGCGGCGGCGCGGCGCCCGCGACGCTGACGCACACCACCGCGGCCACGGAACTGCCCGCCTCGGCGCGGCGCGGCGGCGCTCCGGCGCCGGAGCAGGCGCCGGCGCACGAGCCCGAAATCCGCGAGACCTGCAATTTGGATCGGTCGTGGCAGACACACATGCACAGTCAAACAACGGCAAAGCTAGTGATAGTGATATTAACTGCACACGCATGCAATGCAGAGGAAGAAGTTACTGCGGCGCGGGGATGAGAGAGAAATCATCAAGACCACGAGGAAATCCAAGGTGTTGAACTGTGACAGTCACTGAGATTGATCAGAGTACCACTCGATCGATGATAAAACTTGAATGAAAAGCGTCCTGGATCGTTGGCCATGCATGGCGCACGGTGACATCTAGGTAAAAACGCCCCTGTAATGTGAAAAGAACTTTAAGCTTCTTTCATGCGCCGAGCAGGAGAAATTTGACACCATCCACCTCAGTCTTTTCACCAACGTACGTGTGTGCTCTACCATACTGTACTACGCGTGTACTAGTACTCCCAGTCCCTTCTCCTAGCTATACTAGCTACTCCTACCATACTGTACGCGTGTAGAACTACTCTCTTGAGAGAAAGAAGCCACCATTTGACAAGACCATACAGCAAGAGTGGCACAATTTATGAGTTGTGACCTGTGGCCAAAAGGCCCTAAATTCGTAGTGGCAGTTACTGCCCTTCATCTAAAAGGGTCTCTCTTTTTTTTATCCTCACCTCCTCTAATCTGTCAGGTCAAAATCAGTTATCAAGCCTAAATCTGTGAGTGTAATCTGGTTACTACTAGTACTCCCAGATTAATTACTGGATACTGATAGACTAGTGCATGTGTTCGTGCAATGACAAATCTTCCAGAATAATTTTCCCCAGAGAGATGATCAAAACTACTGCAGAAGCACTACCCGAGCTTCCAAAGTCCAGTTTTAGAATCTTATGCTTCTATTCTCCAACTCGAGTCTTTTCATGAACATGTGAAATAGCCCATGCATGCCAGATGGAGTAGGAGCTGAATGCATCTACATGCGATGACATGATGTTCCCCATCACCATGAAATAGTAACATCCATCAAGAAATCTACTCAAATGGAGAACAGCTCACAAATTTTAAATCTACATGCTTACAAAATGACAAATTTCTTCATCTTTATCATGCATGGAAAAGTCTATCTGCATTGAAGTGATAAGATTGTACAGACACATAAAGAAAAGGATTTTACATGGCCTAAACTTGTCTTATTATCATTGCCATGCCTGGGCACAGGCCCTTGTTGAGAACGGCTGGTTTGGATTGGGCCCTAAAGGAAACTGGTACAGTAGCAATTTCATGCATATACAATTCTTCTTTCAGTAAAAAAAAAGTCATTTTGTAGTTAAATCCAAACGAAACTGAAATGGAGGGCAACACTACAAGAGAAGTTATTGACTCCCCTGAAGTGACACTTCTAATTAATCCATTTAAACATGAGCGTATGAATATGATGCATGCATGTGATACTGAACAAGGAAAAAAAATGCCAACAGATAATCTAGCTAAATGGTGGTGATTCATGATTGTGACAGTTAATTAAATTGTTTCATATCAAAGAACAAAAAAGAGTTGATAAAAAAGAGTACCTTGAAACTGATTGTTAGCGACGGCGCCAGCAGATATAGCACTTGCAGCAAAATCAGTCAGGCTAGCGGTGGGGCGCCACGCTCGCAACGGTGACGGCGGCGCCCGGCGGCGACGGCGAGGACGGAACAGGAGGCAGAACGCCGGCAGCCGAGGAGTAACGTCCACGTGCACGGCGCCTGGCGTGGTGATGGCCAAAGCCGTACTGTAGCAGACCCAGCTTCGTGGCGTCGACGTCGTGCGCCTCCTCCGGCGGCTAGACACGGCGGCGATCGACGCCGCGCTGCTCTTGCCGAGGCCGAGCTGATCGGCGGAGCCGCACAGTTCTGGCCGAGCCCGGCGCTCCAGGCGCAGCTCTTGTGGCCGGTGTTGTTTGGGCGCTTGCACGTCGTTGCAGAGGCCCCAGAACATGCCCGCCGCGCCCGGCGACGACGGTGGCTGCGGAGCGGGGCACCGGCAGGTGCATGTACTGGCCGCCAAGAATTGGCGGCGCGAGGTCGACGGCCGACAGGCAGGGGCTCTGCGGCCACTGCAGGAAGATCGGCTCGTCGTGTGGCACGATCCCGTGCACCTTGGGAGCAGGCGCCGGCGGCGACTCCAGTGGCTGGCCTTGATAGAGCATCTGCTGGTGGCACGCCGCGGCGAGCGGCGAGAGCAGGTCCATGGCCGCCGTCACGGACATCGCCTGCGTCGACGTAGCCCGCAGGCTTGCTGGACCCGGACGAACGGTCGGAGGAGGAAGACGACGACGAGGGTAGGCGCCGCCACAGGCGAGACAAGCTGCTGCTGCGGCTGCACCGGCTGGGGCGCCGGGAGGATTGGTGGCGGCGGCGTGAACGACGGCGCCACGGCCTCCCGGTGCGCCGCCGCCGGCGCGGAGGCCCGGTTGCCGCCGAGGCCGAGCCCCGCGCGGGCTGTCCCGCCGGAGCGCAGCTTGTTCTTGGAGCGGGACTTGCGGTTCTGGAACCAGTAGAAGACGTTGGCGTCGCCGACCTGGCCGTACTCCTGCAGCTGCATGCGGATGCGCGGGATCTCGTCGCGCGGCGGGTTGACCATGCCGGAGTTGAAGATGGCCTCCAGGATCCGGATCTGCTCCGGCCGCGGGTTCCACCGCGGCTTCGGGTCCGGAACCCTCTCCTCGCCCACTGCAAGTACAACCACAAAATCCCAACTCAATTCCCTCCCGATCGATCTCGATCCCCTGTAACCTCGCAACACGAAAACCCTACCTACTACCATAGTAGTACAAAGCGCGAACAGTAGCATGCACGGATGCGCGCGGCGAGATCGACCTACCTGACGAGAAGGGCGATGACTTGAGGGAGTAGCCGCCGCCGCCGGCGCTGCCGGCGGAGGAGCCGGAGAGGAGGGAGGGCGGCGACCCGGCCATGTCAGGCTGCGTCTGCCACGGCTGCGTGGCGTGCTTCGACCTGAACATGCTCGGCCAGTGCCTGTTCGACGACGCCATGCCCGCAAACCTGCCGATCGATTCCTCAACCCGATGAACTGCTCCCCTCTGCAACAACACAAGCCTAATTATACTAGCAGCTCGCGCTCGTCGATGAGAGAAAGATCTATAGCTAGCTTGGAGTACAGATGATTCTCCTTGAGGCGACAGGGACCAGCCGGATTGGACGAGAGAGCTACTAGGAGTGTTCCTCTTCTCTCCCTAGCTAGGATAGATGGATGGATGGATGGAATGGTTTCTTGCACATTGCTGCCTCTTATAATGGCGAGCACCTACCCTTGGTGGTGCAAAGTGTCGCCGCCCAATAAATGCCGACTACTTCTACGGAGTAGCGACCATCTCTTTATCTGCTTGGAGATGCGTGCGAGGGGAGATGATGCAGTTGCACCGGGAGGGAAGCGATGGGGTGGTTGCCTTGGCCGTGTCGCTGATGCCGGAAGGGTGCAAAGGACACTGGAGCTGAGCTTCAGTTTCAGCTTCGGCTACTACTTCTACCCTGCTTGGAAGACTGAACAAAGTCTGGGCCTTCCTTCCAGCATTTCTGCCATACTACCTCCTGCTGGTAATGGTGGGTAATGCCTTTTTGCATGAGAGGACTCCGGGGACGGTGGTGATGGTGACCTAGCTAGCTTGGGATGACATGTGTGTCGTCGCCGGTTAGCAGCGTACTTTCTGATCGATCGAGTCATTTCCAGAAACGAAAGAATGGAAATTGCAGTTACTGTGCTAATCCTGCACGGCAAATTTACAGGGAAACTGTTCGTTTCCTCCAAATACCCACTATGAAATTCATCCGTTTCAAAGGAGCTAGGCTCTTCTTTTAAAAATTGCACAAAGAAGGCCCTGTTGGTCTAGTAGTATGTATTGATCATTGGATGCATCTCTCATTAAATCTGCTTCGGATTACAATTTGGAACGCAGGATTTTACATAAAGGCCGAGTTTAGTTCCAAACTTGCAACTTTTCCATCACATCAAAACTTTCCTACACACACAAACTTCCAACTTTTCCGTCACATCGTTCCAATTTCAACCAAACTTCCATTTTTAGCGTGAACTAAACACACACCCAAAGTTCACATGCGCGAAGAATTAGTTTATATTCTATGAAATCCCTGCATTAATTATAAAGGAGAGACCTTAAAATCTGCTTCAAATTTAAAATTTCAAAAACCGCTTCAAATTATGAGCAGGCTCTAGTCATCTCCTAAAAACATTGCACACTTTGCGCATGGATGCCTCAAATAAACATGAAGTTAGTTGGTGGCGTGTCGAGGGCACCCGTTTCTTCCAACATTGTGGGCTTGCATGTGCCTCTTCACGTCAAGAAAATGTGTACAAAGTCACAAAAAGAATTTTCCATTTGGAGATATTCTTTTAGTAACGAAAATGCATGGTTTATATTTATGGTCTACAGTTGGATTTTGTAACTCTAATGAGACAATACAACACCTATTTTTCGACTTTACTATGGTCTGGTTTATATAGAGTGCAATTAGCTTCACCTTTGGATTCCGTCAACTTTGTAGTATATCGTATATGTTTGGAAGTTGGTTGAATGGGGTTAACCGTAAAGTAAAAAAAAAAATTGTTTGTTGGCATTGTTGCTATGTTGGTCGGTTTGGCTAAGCAGAAATGACTTGCCTTTAATGGTTACATGCTAATTCTTTTGTGCAGGCAATTCTTAGGGGGCACACATCAAACGAGACTTTGGTCGATGTTGCTTAAGAAGAGTTCAGAGTTCTATTTTTCTTATCGTTGGAACTTTATAAGGAGAATTGAAGCGTAACTTTGGTTGTCCTCTTCCTTGCTTTTTGTGCTTTTGGTGGTGTAATTTCATCCCGTGTTTCGGAAGGAGTCTATGTACTCGTGTTAGGACTTTTTGGTTGTGTAGGTTTTTTTATGTAGAGGCCGGGTTGTTTAATCCATTATCCAACAACAAATGGTCTACAGTGGATAGCAAAAGTTATATCTTGTTCACATTGAAAAGTCAAAGACATACACCAAGTACCTCCATATTTAAATATATGGTATTGCTAATTTTATTAGGTATTTAGTGATGACTTTTGACTACTAATTTTCAATTAGCATAGAAGGACAAAATCATTAATATTCCAAAAGTATATAAAGGAAAATCTACCCATAAGTTTTTTATATATGTTCTTAGCTAAATTTTTTGTGCTAGCTATTGATGGTGATAGTTTCACATTTTTAACCAAATAAAGTTAATAATATGATAGTCCTATATTTAAACACAAAGGGAGCACTAGTTATTACTATCCATTTCTACTCTAGTAAAGACAACATCTTTAAAGCCGGTGTCGATATATCTCTTGGTTCTAATTGAGCTAGTAGTTGTTACTGTATATGCCACTCACGAAGTCACGAGCGGGGTTTACAAAAACCATGCAGTTGTCACGCGGTTATCATGTATGGTAACCTTCTCAAAACCACGGCATACCCTGCGCGCGGTAACCACAGTAAGCGTCAAACCGTGGGGTGGCGGTAACCCCATCCCAAACGGTTTGGTAAACCCTGCTCATGACTCAATCAATTAGCCAATTGTTAGTACTACGAATGTTCAGATTCATATTTTAAAAGACACTTTTAATTTAGGGACGAAGCTAGTATAGCTCTTACTAGTATATACTACTCCCTCCGGGTTAATAATACTTGTCGTTTTGGACAAGGGTACGGTCTCCAAAAAACAACTTTGACCATTATTTTTCATTATATTATGTATAAAATTGTTAACAAATATATGATCATATTAAAGTACTTTTTAAGACTAATCTATATATGTAGTCACCATATTTGAAAGACAAATATTTTAAAAATGATTCATAATCAAAGATTGTAAAGTTTGACTTCACCCTTGTCTAAAACGACAAGTATTATTAGCCGGAGGGAGTACTATTATGCAATTTTTGAGTGACAATTTGGAGACCACAACGCAACAGTTGTTTAATGTACGCGCACACTTCATTTCATCCAGTCAAAAAGAGGCCGAGTTAACGCCAGTGGAACTGGCCTATCTGTGGCTACTGGCTACTGGATGCATGAGAGAAAGAGAGAGATGGTTTCCTAGTTCCCTTCCTCCCGCTGCTTGGCTGCTTGTGAATAGGCATTGAATTGAAGTGAATGATCGATGAGGATTATTCTAATGGAGATGGAATTGCAAGTTGTTGCACGGAGTAAATGTCATAGCCGTGCATGTAGGAGGGAGAGAGAGGTGCACACTGTGTGTTCACGCATGCACGCATTGGGTGCGGGTGCATGCATGCATGGTAGGAGTAGCTGCTGCTGCTACGGAGAAGCAGGTCAAGGAGACCGGGAAATAGGCTGTTTCGAGGAGAGGAAATGGAGGGGAATCCGGTGGATATCGAAAGGAATTCCTGGTCCAAGAGAGGCAGTAATAATGGCAACCTCCCCCCTTGCCGTGGTGTGTGTGGTCTCTTCTTCTACTCCTAGCTTCGCCTTCTGATCCATATGGCCGTTGTTGGATTGACTCGAGGGAGGGATCGATGCATGGTCGTCGCACGGTGCAGCGATCTCTTGTCGTCGTTGGATTGACCAGAGTTGTTGGCGTAGGCTAGGCAATGTTCACACCACGCTTCATCACGTACTAGTAGCGCGTCAAGTTTCTCCTGTGATCGTGTTGGATCGTGCACCTGCGTTGGTTGGTTGCAGAAGCGCGGGGGGCTGTTCGTACGTGCGCGCGTGTGCATGCTGCATGGAGTGCAGAGGCCTGCGCAGGCAGCCCCGTGTGTGTCTCCTCGTGGGGGTTCGGCTGGCTCTGCAAGCCCACCTGCCTACACAAACACCAACATGCATTGATGCGTGGGAGTATACAGGGGGGGAGGAGAGTGTGTGTACTGTGCATGTGGGTGTGGTACTCGTGCGCAGCAGAAAGTGCGGAAGGGAAATCCCGTCGTCGTCGTCGACGCCCGTGTGGGTGTGTGGCAGATGTGAGAGAGAAACCATTTTTTTCTCGACGGGCGAGACAGAGCAGAGCAGAGCAGAGAGACCACCACAGGACTGGGAGACCAGACCACCGCAGGACTGGAGTGAATACGACCGAGAAAAAAGAGGGCGGGGCGTGTTTACCTGTTTACCCGTTCTCTGCTCTCGCCCTGGCCTCCAGCTCCCTCCAATCGGCAATGGCTAGGGCGTTTGGTTTGACAGGATCATTTTTTTTTTCTTTCTAAGAAACTTATTTTATAAATAAACCCTCGAATAACTTATCAAAGGAATGGATTCTCGTGGCGCTAGCAACAGTCAGCATTATTTGCACCGCGCTCCAACATGACGGCGTCAATGATATTGGCATCATTCCTCTCGCCCCCTCGTGAAAGCTAAATCACTCATGTAAATAGATTGGTGCTAATTACGCTAACATCGAGAGTCTATATGTAAAAAAAGTTGAAAATGGATATTTTTTTCATAACAAACTATTTAGAAATAGGTCCTTAGCGCTTAGGACCTATTTGTAAGAAAAAATATTTTAGTTTTTTTAGATTCTTTTTTATAAATAGGTTCTCGGTGTTAGTGTCATTAGCGTCAATCAAAATATATTCAAGTTAATTTAATAAAATTAATTTAGTGTTGTAGATGTTACTAATTTTTTCTATGAACTTGGACAAACCTAAAGAATTTTGACTAACAAATAGTCAAACGACTTTACAAATAAAATGGAGGGAGTAGCTTCTTTACCCTAAGATTTTCTCCTCTCCTTTTCCCCCTAAAACTTTGCCTAAGGTTTTATCATAAAGTTATTAGCCATTCCCGGATTTGGCTAGATCTAGCAAGAACATGTGCCAAAGTTAGAAAATGAACCAAACATGTTCTAACCACGTTTCCCTTTTTTCAGACCTTGTTCGGTTATCCTCAAGAGGAAGGGATTGAGCAGGATTAATTTTATACCGCAATTGGTATGAAATAAATTCTTTTCAATTCTCTCTTAATTTTCACGTGGGATATTAACTGATCGATGACTAAATGAGTCGATCTCATTCAGGCCGTGTTTAGTTCCACGCTAAAATTGGAAGTTTGGCTAAAATTGAAAGTTTGAAGAAAAAAGTTAAAAGTTTATGTGTATAGAAAAGTTTTGATGTGATGAAAAAGTTAAAAGTTTAAAGAAAAAGTTAGGAAGTAAAGAAGGCCTCGGCTTATTTCCCTACCATGGGACAATCGAAGGTACAAACAGGATCGTGATTCATGAGTAGCCGCGTGCGCCTACAAGAGACCTTTCAGATAAACGAGCCAATAGCCGGATTTTATAAATTAACATACGAGAAAACGGCCCTTTCAAACACAATAGTTAAACAATTTTAATCACATATAGAATTTGTTCTATATACCATTTGAATAAAAGATTGTGCGTCTATGGAATACATGAATCCATGAGAGTTTGGACGGAATCTAACATGAGATCTCACCTTATATGAAATTCCCTTTTCAAGTATTCGTTTACTACTTTCCTTGACGGGAGTAAGCCTAATTATAAGTTACTATTTAACATCCGACAGAAATTTTGGGAGCAAATCTGTCAAATTTTGAGCCATATAGGATGGGCTTTAAAATCCATGCACGCTGGATGTGATAAAAATCAAAACAAATTACGTGCGGTGAGTGTCAAACCAGTCACAAGTAGCTTCCGCGTGCACACGTCCCCCCACTAAGTGACACAATTTTTTCAACCTACGTACCACTTATATTCTACTTAAATACATAATTATATGCTACTTACATTATAATTTAACTATATAAATAATCATGTCGTAGTCATATTTAAATGAATTTTTGGGGATTTTTTTTAATGATAGATAGACCCTAATAATAAAGCCAATAATTGGCTCTATCTTGTGTATATCATCTATAACAAACTTTTAAAACACAGACACATCATTTAAGCGAGCTAACGAAAAATAGAAAGTTGAAGTTTGGAGTTAAATAACGTAGCCTTATTTCCATAAAGTTTGTTTTAATTTGTGCTATAACGACATACAAATATGCAGTTAGTTTTGCTTCTCTCTTTTTTCTTCTTCAAACTTAACACAAATAATCTGGTTGGTAACTCTTATATCCTGCGACATCACCTTATTGCATTCGCTTTTATTAAAACATTTGTTTAAAGATACGGAGACCCAGTAATACTCCTATTTACTTTAGTACTACCTCCGTCACATAATAGATGTCGCTTTAACTTTTTACTAGCAACGTTTGACCATTCGTCTTATGTGAAAAATTAGTGCAAATATAAAAAACGATAAGTCATCCTTAAAGTACTTTTGATAATTAAGCAAGTCACAAACAAAATAAATGATAATTTCCTAATACTTTGAATAAGATGAATGATTAAACGTTATAAAAAAACTCAAAGCGACAAATATTTTGAGACGGAGATAGTAAATTACTACTCCATGTTGTGGTGATAATTTAGTGGGTACGCAGATCTGAATCTTGTCCGACGAAGTTATCTGCGATTTCACCGTTACATAGTATATGGTGTTTCCCCGTGAGCTGCACCGCACTGCATTGTTTTAAAATGGCGTTCCCACACTTAAGTTCGTCGCGTGAATGATCGTGTGAACGTGTTTGTTTGTGTCCCCTTTGATCGATCCGCGGCACGGAAAACTTTGATTTGGCACGTAGCGGTACTTAAAACTGAGGTTGATTTCCGGTCTTTAATTGGTGATCCTGACCGATTGATGAATAGTTTTTGTTCGATTTTATTAAACAAACCACAGCAGGCAGCCTCAACTTCTGACCGATCGGCACTTTGATATTGGTCACAGTTCTGGATGGATGTTCCCCGACCCATACAGGCATACTCGTACAGCCAAAAGCGTGCCCATCCGTGGCGAGAAAAAGTGTTGATGGGCTCATGGCTCGATGAAATCTTCGGCCCGTAGTCCATAAATGGGTTTCAGAATTCGCAAGTGTTCTCCCTCTCGGCATCTTCGGCCCAGAGTCCATAAGTAGTTCAGGTCCTTTTGGGAAAAGTACACGCAAGGTCCCTCAACTTGTTAGCCAGATACAAAATCGTCCCTCAACCGTAAAACTGGGCATCCGGCGTCCCCCAACTTACAAAACCGGTCACAAAAGGTCCCTCGGCGGTTTTGACCCCGGTTTTGTCCCACGTGGCGGCTGACTCAGCGTGGGACCCACGTGGGCCCCACATGTCAGTAAGCCATGTCATCACCTCTCTCTATCAATCACGCTCCGACGACCATAAGAATCTTTTCGGTCCTCCCGAGTTAGGGAATTAGGAGAAAACAAAATGTACAGAAGAGCACATGTTCTGTTCTGATTTTTAATCTGATGGTAGATACAATGTTTGCCTAGAAATGACATTGTGAGTTTTTTTGTCGGTCCGCCTTACGATACAGATGGGGGCGAACTGAGTAATTTAAAATATTCTACACCGAAGAAAATGATCAATGTTATGGCTGTACAGTTTAGGAAGCTGAGTTACTCCCGGATCACAACAAAGTGAGCAACAAATACAGGTAGCAGAATGGTCTACCGTTTCTTATATACAAAATTGAGCTGAATATTTGTCGGAAGTAAATAACTAATAAGATTATTCCTGTTCGTTATCCACTTCTTCTTCCGGTTGACAAAGCTGTCGTCTTGCAGATGGGGCATAAATTCTTTACCATCAACCATTGTTTTATGCAATCTTCATGGTACCTGTGGCCACAGTCAAGGGTTCCAACGCATTCTTTAACCTGATACTCTTCCTGCAATACCAAGAAAATATTTTTAGAACAAGGATATGTCGATTTGACTAGACTAAATGTTGGTGGATGAGAAAACTACATAATCTGATAATGCAGATAAGGAACCAGTGCAATAGTATTTGTTTTTCTAAGCCCAATTGGAACTTATGGCTTGTTTTAGCAACCCACACTTGTCCCTCTTAACACCCATTCAAATTCCTTAAGCGCCTGACAAGAAATCATGAATGATATTTACCAAGACGTACTCTCAAGTAACTTTATACAATTTGAGCACCCTGGACCTGTCCACCTTTGCAAATACTAATTTACACTGCACATACTTAGAAATCACAGTACATCTTACATAAACCAATTCTCTTGTAAGTTTTCCCACCTGTTGGAACCATACTTTGTGGGTGAACGTTGCATATTACTATGATATAACACTAGCCAATTCCACACTGCAAGCTTTAACCATAACTTCGGATCCAAAAGTGTAAAGTCCAGACCATTCGAAAGCTAGGTTTAGTTGTCCCAGGAAATGCATAAGCTATTATATTTCAAAACTAATCTGAAAATAATAGTGAAAGAGAAGGACCTGGCATATTATGCAAGCATCATTCTCCATGGAAGATTCAGAAGACTTATTAGACATGCAGGATGATCCTGGCACAAATAAGCTAGTCTTCAATTTCTCTACAATGTAGCTTTTTGCCAGACCAGTATTTACATCTCCAATCTGCTCTTCTAATGCTAAAAGCTCCTGTAATGCAAATAAAAAGAATAAATCAGATAAAGCCTGCTGTGGACAGAACTAAAAAAAGGTAACCTAAATAAGCTGGGATTCCATACCTCATATGTCATGCTGTCTATATCTAGCCGCATATCTCTATGCTCATCTACAACATTTGACACTTCATACAATCTTGAAAAATCCATTATTGTAGCATGCTGCAGCACCGAAGAAAAAATATATCAATTTTGAGTGTGTGATATAGAATTGAAGAGCAAGGTGTTTAACGTGACCTACATTCTACTGCAATATGAACAGCCTGAACCAAGGGCAAATATGTCTTAATTCCCAACAAATGGACTAATGGCAGCAGGAAACAGGAAGTAATTCAACATGCAGATAAAATGAAAAATATACAAGTACTGTTTCCTTTGACTAGAAATGCATTAACACAGATAATGTGATGTCTGTAAATGCTGAAAACCACTGTCTCAGTAAAAAAAAAAAAAAAAACTAACCCTTAAGCATACAAACATACATGTATAAAAAAAATTCAACTTATCTAACATACACTCCTTAAGTGGTTCAATAGATCACATTCACTACATAAATATAGGCCGCACCGGGATCCAAACAATATGGTTTTATTATTATTGACAGTATATTAAGACAAAAATTAGTCAAAGTCCTGCACCAGTGCTCGTGGAAAGTAAAAGAACAATATCTGTAGATTGAGTAATAATCAATAACAAAGAAGTGAACATATTACACCCCTCAATATTATCGGGTTTGTCTAAAAGATACCATCAACTATGAAACCGGACATTTTTACACACCCCTGTAACGATTGAAATCGATCAAAATACCACCCCCCCCCCCCCAAAAAAAAAAAAAAAAACAATATAACCTGGTTTAATAGTGGTTTCATGATATTCACATAATTTTTTTACTTAGATTCAACTTTTTACATCTCTTGCTAACTAGGTGGCATACAAGTAAAGGGTACTATTTGGATATTAAAATCATGAAAACCACCAATAAAAACCGGGTTGAATTGCCTTTCGCGCTGCGGGGGGGGGGGGGGGGTGATTTTCACCGGTTTCGGTCTAAAATGTCCAGTTTCATTGTTCAGGGGTATTTTTTCGACAAACCAGATATTTGAGGGGTGTAATGCGGATTGAGCTAGAGTCAAGTGGATATCATAAAACTGTACTACTAGTACTAATGCAAAAACTACTAAAGAATGGCATTTCAGAAAACTACACTTTAAAAGAGAATGCGAACTAACGAAGTAGTTTCGTGAAATAGTTTGAAAGTATAAGGCTGATCTTCTTCATTTGAAGTATGTAGTTTTGTGAAAATATAGATGTTAGCACATCAAAGGCATTTAAGAAGTAATGTACAGGTTCATATGCCAAATTGCTACAAGAGTCTCAAACTTTCCCCTAACAGGAAGAGAGCTCACTACACAGATAAAATTGTCAAATAAGTCAAACAGCCAGCAACCCAAATAAATTATTGCACATCGCAAATCATAGGGACACAAAGTGAAGTACAAACTAACCTCAGGTGGCAGGATTCGTATATTTCTGTGGTTCACTGGATTTGCCAAGAGTGGATGATGTGGAGGCCCAAAAGTACGTTCAGAACTAGAGAAAAGAACTGGAATCCTTGGACCCAAATGGAACCGGTTGCCAGAATGATTTACACCATGTAAGACAGGATTATTGTGGCATTGTTGGTAAGGAGCTTGCACTTGTGTATGATCAAGCAGATTATGAGCATGCATGCCAGCATGCTGATGAAAATAGGGTAAAGGCCCTCGACATAAGGTTGAAGGGCCACTCTGATATTCACGGAAGCTTCCATTCACTGTTTCTGTCATACCTGAACGGGAAAATCTGCCTGCTGAAAGCATAAAGGTTTCCAATTACTCCTAGTGTGAACACATAAGTTCATTCTGTAGGTGGAGACATTTTTTGAAATTTTCGCCACTCTTACCATGCAAGCTAAACCACTAGTCCAGACATCAAGGCACATTGAACAACTATTCAAGTCATTAGAAAGAAGGAAATAAATTGATGACGATCTAAGGATCAAACGAAAAGTTACCTGGAGCATTATTCATTCCATTGACATATTCCCACTGTGGTATTCCATCAGCAATACCATTTGCAGACTGGGAAATCCATGTATTGCTAGTAGGTTGAAAGCACTGGCTGATGTGACTAGTTGGAAATGCATAATTACCATGCTGTGCTGATTCTGGGTGAGCACCCATCAAGTTAAAGCCATTACTGGGAATGGAAGATCCTTCCATAGATGGCCAACTGGTCTGGCTATGGTACTCAGATGGGTTATATGATGCAGTGTTAGGCAAAACATTTGACTCAAAAGAAGGATCCCATGGCCTATGTGTAGGATTCAGAGATGCATGAGAAGAGCTTGAACTTGCAAATCCATTAGCACAGTGGTAACTTCCTGCAACTGCAGCATTTTTCCTTTTAATGAATCCTCTAGCACTTTCACCAGCATTTTCATTTCTGCTACCTTCATCCATGCTTCCTAGAACAACTTGGTTTGATGGCAATCCGAAGCTCTGAGTGTGAGAGACATATCTGTTCATAGATGTTGTCGACATGCAGGGGTTGTACATACTGGATGGGAAGACAAAACCTGAATCAACTCCTAAATTTGGAGGCAAGTTATGAACAGGTTGATGTGGATGGTTCATGCCCGCATCATAGTAACTTCGCATATCAGATAGACCAATGTTTGTAGCATTTCCTACCCCTCTGACAGCATGTTGTGCACCTTGGTCGGATGAATCATTCCCAGTGCGATTAAAACTTTCAGAATGAATATGAGAGTGCCCTTGTTCAGTTTCTAGATCAATTACTTGGGGAGTGCATACCGTATTTCTATATGCCATAACGCCAATTATTATATGTCTTAGCTGCAAGAAAGAACTGCTGCAAGCTAAGTCATTAACTATGATTTATCATCACCTCTACCTGAAAATCAGATTAAGAAAAACAAATGTTAAGTTATTGTAATCGCTATGTGATGCATAATGTGACACATGTAGAACTTGGCAATTTACATGGTAGTAGACTTGCATATTGATAAACAAAAGGTCAATATTGCAACGACAAAGAGGAGTGGTTCTGATGAAAGTTGATTCAGAGAAACATAATAACTAGCTATATATAGGTAACAAGAGATGAGCCATTGTCCCTAAATTATAGGGTTCTAGCTAGGTCAACAGCACAAGTTTAATCCTACACATGTGGTGGTTCACGGTTCGGGAACCATCAACTGATAAATTGACATGTTTAGGGAGGGAGCTATACCACAATCTACACAAGAGAACAAAACTGAATAAAGACGTTAAAAAGAGCAAGCTTTTAAAAGGATTTCGTCCAGATCCCAGCTGAATTCCTGGATGCAATGGTATTAGGTAGTTAGCTTTGAAGAAAAAAAAAAAGGAAAGAAAGAGCAGGTGCAAGGTGGAGTTTAAGAAATGGGCCACCTTCAGAGAAAAGGCAAAGCAAAACATAACATAGAATTGCATAAAGAGATGGGATGCTTTTGAGGAAGGAGAAAAATACAAAACCATATAACATGTTGGTAGCATAACAAGCACCAGGGTTGTGAACATTAATACCTATATGTGGCACTTCTTAACTTGTGTTTTTTTAGGATGATAGTTGGGGAGTTTCCTACTGACTTCCCGATTTATTATGTTTTAATGCTTAATCATCCACTTATGCATTAATGACCTTCTGTAGAGCTTTCTGTTCGGGTATGCCTTCTCTTATCTTTTGCGAAATACTGCTAATTTAGGACAAGTTAGTGAACCAGTAGGAAGAATCAAGTGTATGACACTGCAACTAGAAGATATGTACCAAAAGAGAATACTCTCTAAACACTGTTAATTTTGTTCATTATCTGGCCCTCCCTTATCTTTCTAGTCATCATCTACCACTGTTCCCACCTCGTGTGATGTTTCACTTAAGAAGACCCTTTCTGTCACAATGAATTTATAGGTATGAAACTTTGAAAGGGGTGTGCATGTGTGCATATAAACTTTGTATAGTTCTGCTTATCACCCGTGAAACCACAGGGTGAAGAGATAATTAGCATGCATAATTTTAGAATGTTAGAATAAGCTTTGTGAGATTAACACTAACTACAGTCTACAGGAGATACTAAAGATTGCGTATGCTCACAGTAGGCTGCTAAACTTCCACAGATAAATACATGTATTAAATAAGACATGTCACTGCTTCTCTAAGCCCCTGTTCTTCCCGACTGTTGGAGTGAGCTACTCCCTCGTTTAGTGTGATCATACTTCCCAAACTGCTAAATGGTGCATGTTTTTTTTTAAAAAAATAAGTCTATATAGAAGTTTCTTTAACAAATCAAATAACTCCATTTTTTTAAATTTATACTCCCTCCATACCAAACTATAAGGCGCAACCACTTTTTTTCTCATGTCTCAAAATATAAGGCATGCATGAATGCATTAACTAGCACCTCTTGGTCCTTTATATTTGGTTTGTTTTAAATCAGCTACCATCAAGCCCCCCAATCACATTGCTTGCATGTATGGATGTGATCCAATCGAGGAGGTGATTAAATTCATTCTTGGTAATTGCGATAGGAGTGTTTGAGCCTTATAATTTGGGATGGAGGGAGCAATAATTAATACTTAGTTCATTATGCACTAATAATCACCCGCTGTGTTTTCCGTAGCTCAGCCAAGCAGCTCCAAACTAAGCCTAAGTTTGTCTATCTGTGATACTGCAAGCAGGTTATTAACAATATCTTGAACAGTGAAACAAACATCTAGCCAATTTGATCCAGAACTAGTAGTATCATCCATTAAAACGCTCAAAGTAGGGTTTGTATTATTCAAGTTGCGTAAATGAATGCCACTAGCTAAGGTTCTATAACTGCATTTTATGAGCTGAAGGTATTGCACATCAACTACATACTTGAGAGCATCTGGTTATGGCAATATATGAACTAAATGCTCAACCTTTGCCCTACAAGCAGTGGCGGAGCTAGGGCACAAATCAATTAATGGTCCACACTTGAAGAAGATTGAGTTGCATAACAAAGAAGCCCCATTTCCTACTCCAAGCAATTGGTATGGCTAACTTCTGCAAAGGCTTGCAGGGTTCAACTATAATTTGCCAAGAAGTTTTCAATCTAGCACTATTCTCCCATACTCCAACTGTTATTGCAAAAGAGGTTTATAAAAAAGAGGATTTCACTATTGGATAGAAACATCTTTTGTCAACATAATGCTATTACTTCCAAACAGAAATTGATGAAATACACATAGGTGAAACAAGAAACATCAAATAGTCAACATGTTACCATAACAAGAGCAGGGTGAAGTTTAAGGATGCAGTTACTTATACAAAATAATCAATCTGTATCCTCAATTGCACCTCTTAGTAAGTTTTTATTCCTCAGCAAAGAAGAAGAAGAAGTGTGTAAGCAGTATTACCAAAAGTGAAATATGACAAAACCATGCACACGCCTCTTGCATTCAATTACTATACAAGGATTTCCATCTGATATAAGGTTAATGACATTTTTTATGCATGAATAGTGGATTGCTAACAATAGCTGTGACCACACTCCTGAAGGCTCTAGGACATGTAGTCCGCCTAGGGGACAACTAAGTGCTAGCTTTTACTCAATAAAGTACACCAAACATTCGTATTATCAACGACAGATCTATGGTCAGAGCAGATACCACCAAGACACGTCACCAATCAACCTCTCCTTTCATCCTCCACATGTCACAAATACAATCCCTTGTATCTTATCTCAACCTACCTTTTGGATTTTCCTTGCATCCCACCTTTATTTTCTTTCTTAAAAAATATTGTTTTTTAATTGGTTTCCCAGATCATTACTAAATTTAAAGCAACTATGCATAGTATTGAAGATTTCGACTTTTCCAAAAGTAAATTCGGTCTCATCAAAAAGTGCATCCTAGAAAAAGAACAGGTAGACACACGGTTATTTCTCCATACAAGTTTGATGAGTAAATGGAAATTTAAACTTTCGAGTTAAAATCACACGCTATTCGAGAGATGAAGCTAAATTAATCGTGATACGCAGTAGAGAGATGTGCAAGTAATACAGATTTTTAAAAAATGTACATACATGCCAAGCTACCAGCTTAAACAACTGCAGGGAGCAACTTTGAGCCTTGGAATAACAATGTCACCTAAGTGCCATTAGCTAATGTACAACGGTTCTTGCACATACAAATGACAGCACTGATCTTTACTTGGGTTGAAAATAAAAACAGGAGAAGTAATAGAGACCATGAACCAAAAGGAAAATATAAATATTCAGCTGTTGGAAGAACTGAAATAGGCACAATTAAAATTAATTACTTTTGCCTTTATGAACACAAAAAACATGCAAATTACTGAACAGAACTGCAAACTAAATTCTTATCTGCCATGTAACATACAGAAAACCACTATTTCTTTGACAAAATTCGCAAAAAATAATATACTGCAACCTGAATTAAGAGAACCTTTACAATCAACCATATCATAAAATAATCAGCAGAGTCAAAATTATCACAAACTAATTAGTAATAACGTCCTCAACAAAAATCCTCAAACAGCACTTGCCATGCCAACAGCTAACTAAAAAAAAAAAACTCAAATTTTGTCCAAAAAACAATCTAATCCTATTATCTCGAAAGTATACAACCTCATTCCCCTAATCCACTAATTGTGAATTTCAGTCATGAAACAACTAACACAACTTTGCAAAAAGCAACAGAATGCAAAACTACCTACCAAACAACTACCAACCACACAAGAAGTTCAAAAGGTATGATATCCCAAACTCCAAGAATGGCTCGAGCTATCATAATCTTTTTACCTCACAGGCCCACCCAACTTGAACGAATAGGAGCCCCACATTTCTTAGGGTAATTATCTGCACTAATCGTATGCCCATGCAGCTTCATTTGTAAAGGCCAAGAAAAGAAAAGGAAGAGACCTAGTAGTTTCACCTAAACATAAGAGATGCCCTTTAGCCCCACAATGCTTACCGAAACTTCAAAAAATACCACTCTAATCAAAGTTCTCAACGCCAACCAAACGCACATGCAGATA
This sequence comes from Oryza longistaminata, assembly GCA_009805545.1. Lineage (NCBI taxonomy): Eukaryota > Viridiplantae > Streptophyta > Magnoliopsida > Poales > Poaceae > Oryza > Oryza longistaminata. The sequence continues at coordinate 300,021 of CM020181.1, forward strand.
AAGCATAACATATTAAGCGCAACGGATACACTCCAGAGCAAAGGCGCTAACCAGAAAAGCAGAAATTCCCCCCACAATCCGGACCAAAATTAGCCCAAATGTTCATGCTCGCGCACCCCCTCCTATGTCCTCACGGTCGCACCCTCCAACATAAAATTACCAACGGAATTCGTCACGGGGGTACCCAAATCGCACGCCACCGCCCCCCGAATCCAATTCCTTCCCCTCCACTCACCCCCGACACAACGCAATCGGGGCCCCGAACGAATCAATCGAAAACAAAAAAAAAAAAAAAAAAAACAATCCAAGCAGGTACGGGGAAATTCCCACAGATCGTCACCTCGGGGGGAGCACGCGATCCGATCGGCGGAAGCGGGGTGGGTGGGTGGAGTGTGAGGATCCGCCGCCAGCCGCGTCGTGGTGGTCGGGGGAGCGGAGCGGAGCTATCGCGGCCTCGCCTCGCCTCGCCTCTCGGGGAATCGCGCGGGAAGGTGGAGGTGGAGGAAGGGGATCGGGGGAGAGGGGAGGAGCCGGCACGGGGAGAGAATGGGAAGCTTATTTATAAGCACGGCAAAGCTTTTCTTTGCCTTTTTTTAGAGAGAGAATGAGGAGGAGCGGAGGTAGCCGGTAGGAGAGGAGAGAGGAGAGAAGCAAGAGGCTCCCTGTGCGTTGTCTGCTTGCTTTTCTATCGTTTGTCCTGAAGATATATCTTTTGTGGTCTTTTTTATCTTTTCTCTCGCTTCTCCCTTCTAAGCATCACTCTCTTTTCTTTTCTTTTCTTTTCTTTTTTTTCCTCCTTGTGTCGTGACTCCTATGTGAAGGACATGGAGAGGATGGGGAGGGAGGGACGCTTATAATTTGTTATTTGTCTAAAAATATATGTTTTCCTGATTACGTGAAATGTACAGAGGTGCACACCAGCAGACACGTCTCTTAATATAGTTGTCTTTGCCTTCTTATTGCGTTAGTAACGATTTGGCATGGGAATTGTGGAAGTTGTGTGCTTTTTATCGGAACAGTTTAAGAGTGGGGAGCTAACCTAAAATAGGAAATAGAAAAGATGATAATATGCGTCCCTGTTTGGCACCTTGCACATTATAAAAGTTAGAATGGATTTTTGTGTGAGGAATATATGACAAGATAGGCGTGTTTGATTAGTGGCATGCATTTTTTTTCCAACCGCGGTTTTCTAGCCAATGGATTTTCTCGCATGATTTGCACAGTTGTTTGATATCTATAGCTCTCTTACTTTTGTTTCTATAAATGCAATTGTATTGTGTATACAACTTTAGGGATCATTCTTCATGGTGTAGATTGTTCTTTTTTAAAATTCATACAGTAAAATTCATTCTACAGCATGGTTCTTTTAAGCATCTCTATACCGTACTAACAAATAGATACAGCTTTTATATAACAATATAATTATTCCCACTGTATCTAAAATCTGTTACTTCACATGTCCTGCATGTATGCATAGCCGTATATGTATATATTACAGTTGGAGGGAGAAAACATAATACGTGGTCGGTGACTTTCATCAATCTTAATCTCAATCCCAAGCTATACTGGCCGGTCTTTCGAAGTTTTCATAGGGATCGAGTGCGTATTTGTATTAATAGAGGTGAGCACGCGCGTTGTATCTGACTGTATAAAAAGAATGTATATTCCTATTGCATATAATTGTGCATTTGATACGAATTCGGTGAGGTCTACTAATCTATTTTGTATGGTATGCATATATATCCCTCGTGTAAATGGAAAAAACAAAATTAAACGGGGCTTTCAATCATCATTCTTTTAAGTTCGAATCTGAGGCTACTTTTGCCACAAGCTGTGTTTCAAACCAAAAGTATCCAAATTTATCATGCTTTAAATTAGATGCATACTCGGCTTGGGAGAAATTTAGGTGACGTTAGATCTCGGCTTTAAGGAGAGTTTTGTTCAAACCAACCTTAATTTTGCATGTAGGTATAAGCTGTTAAAATTAGATTTGGCAACGAAAATTTAGACATAGAAAACAAAGGTTATCTTGCACGTTTTGTTCTTCTTCTTCTTCCAATTATAGAGTTGGTGCTTGCAGGTTGTAACTTGTCAAGTCCCACGTGATTACTGACTAAGTGACATTCTATCATTAATTATAGACATAGTACGCTGTCACCTCCTTTCCCTTCCTCCGTGCTTTTCCAATGAGGGGGCCGCTTGTTTATGCCGCAGCTAATTTTAAATAAATTAATGTGTAGTAAGCATTCTGTCATTTGTTACTCAGTCTAGGGGTTTGAACCACTAGATATTGAAGTGTAAATCTTGAAATTATTTTTCATTGTATCAGTCATGTGTCTTTCACTTATATAATTAAATGGTAGCACCAATAATTATTTTTCACTCTGAGAAAGTATTGGCAGGGCTGCACATAGCATTACGAAGGTACAATGTTTTCCATGGCGATCTCCACCAGACAACTGGGCGAAACTTAATGTGGTGGATGGAGCCTTTTCCTCGGAAGATAGAAAAGGTACAATCAAGATTGTGGTCAGAAATTCCACAGGATATGTTCTCACCTCATGGCAGAGGCGGATCAAGCGTTGGTGTTGGGGAGACTCGTGATCCTCCGCTGAATCGCAAGTCACCCCAGCACCCACACTGGATCACCATTGATAGTAGAAAAGAGGGGATAGGAGGAAGAGTAGGGGGTTGAAGGAGAAAGGAGATGAGTCCTCTCTCTAATGTTATTATGGATCCGTCCCTGCTCATGGAGATTCATCAGAAGGTGCGCACGCTGGAGGTAGAACTGATGGTCCACTATTTTTTTCACCGGGCAACAGATGGCATGATGTAAAGGTTTAAAATTTACAACTAAATGGGTACCGATGCTAGTTGAACTTAAGATAGATTGTGCCACTATAATTGCAAGACTGTCGAGATAGATTTTCCTACTACACGAAACAAAGACAACAATGTCGTTGTCTAGGAAGTTCGACTGATGCACTTTAAAAGAAAGTGTAAAAGAAAGTGTAATAGAGTAGCTCATGAACTTGCTTAATTTGTTAACGTTCAAAATGCAGTATGATTTGGGCGTGATAATGCACCGACTAGTGCACCCTACCACCACGCCGCCTGCATCCTCCTCGGCTTCCTCCACTTGCCTGCTGTGAGTCGGCATCTATTTCCACAGCCCTCCGCTTGCGTACAGCCCTTCTACCCCGCCGAGCAGTTACCTCCACGACCGTGACGGCCGAAGAATCGGCGCAGCCCCGCCGCGCCATTGCTGACACGGACCGCCGAGGGGAGAGGAGAGGTGAGGAGGCTAGGGAGGTGGGAGGCGATGGATGAGATGGATCGGGGTAGGGGAGATTGGGGATCGTTGGGGGGCAGGGGGGCGATGGAGGAGCCGAGGAGAGGAGAAATTGGGGATCGCCAGATTGGGGATCGGCGCAGGGAGGGGGTTGCGGGCGACGGAGGAATCGAGTGGTGCGTCATGCGAGAGGATAAGGTGCGGAAAAAAAATCGAGCGGTAGATCGGAGAAAAAAATCGAGCAGAAAAAAAAAATTCGCCACGCATGCATTTTTTCTGGGTCCCACCTCTGTAGATTGGTCCCACCTCTATCAATTGGTTGAAGTAGTGCAGGAGCAGCAGAACGACATGTTCACCGGGACATGGATAGATCGGTAGAACGACATGTTTACTGGGACGGAGGAAGTAGTTCGGAGTAAAATATATCTTACACTATCTCTTGCTAAAACTACCCATCAGTAGTAGTTTTCCTTTTCCAAAATCTGGATTTTTTTAAGTACTTTTGTTTTTTAAAACTAATGAAATAAGCCCATGGAAAAAATTATTTTAGAAATGGACTCTGAAAATGATCCTAGCATGATTTGGCAATATTTACATTATGTTGACCATTAGGATTGGCACGTAATCTAGTCGGCTACAATGACGATGAATGTTTTGCACCCAGTCCAGGCCGGTAGAGTCCTTTCTTCCAAGCTAACGGATGAAGTATCACCGCAGGTACACTTCTCAAGCTCCTACACAAGCAAAACCTTTCTTCATATATATTTCTCAAGGAACATTTTAAAATTTTTTTTTCAATTTTATACAATATCTAATTTATTTATTTGTGCCCTTAAATAATTATCATAAACTATGTTTCTTCATCATCCAACGACACTTTAGAATTGGGCGGCAGTAGCCTTTTCTTAGCATGTGGAACCGGAAAAGGAGGGGCAGAAACTCCCTTGTGTTATTTTCACAAGTTTCTTTCTATAATTACCACCATTCTATGCATAGAATTATATAGGTAATACTCCCTCCGTCTCATTCTAAGGTAGTCATTAGTTTCCATATCCAAATTTGATCGTCCGTCTTATTTAAAATTTTTTTCGAAAAAAATAAAAATATGTCACGCATAAAATTCTATTCATGTTTTATCATATAATATAATAATAAAAATACTAATCATAAAAAAAATTCGAATAATACAGATGATTAAAGTTGGACACGGAAACTTATGGTTGCGTTTAAAAATGAGACAAAGAGAGTAGCTCCTTCCATTTCATCTTTCTAGTTAGTAATTAGTTCCCTGTCACTAGCTTACCTCAGACCTTTTAGCCTTGTCATTAGGACTTCTGGTCCTCCAACTACCTAGCCATATTTATGAGCCATATTCAGCATTGATGAACAAGCCCACGAACTAGACTGATATCCGCTCCCATTTTATTCGTCTTCTACTACTACATTCAAAGCAGAATCCATGCTAGAAATTCTGGTTGGCGCAGTAAAAGATGCAGCGATGTAGGGTGATGCCACTCTCATGCATGCACGCTCTAACGCTGGTGATTTTCCATCCGTCCTTTTTTTGTGCTTGGTCTCTGAGACACAAAGATACTATTCCTGGCGTGCACTTGCTGGCTTGCTGCGCGAGTGGTGAATAGTCTCCATCACACGGGACGGGACTGACCCCGGTGCTGCAGATTAAAAGAGAAAATGCATCTGCATGTCCCCCCCTGTCCCGGCTTGACGGTAGCGCGGCATCCGCCGGTGGCATGCTCGACCAGCGCCACGGAATGATGGCAAAAGACGCATGGTCAGTCGTCGCATGGCCGTTCGATCGCACGCGCGCGCGCGAGGGAGGGACAAAGCTGCAAGAGCAGCGGCCGCTTTTGCTCACCTCACGGAGACATCTCGGTCTCACCGTGGAATCCTCGAGGAGAAGCGTGTCATTCTGTGCAAACATTGTCCGGTTCATCCCCTCTCGTGTGCGGTGTGCCGCGGGCAAAGACAGTAGAGCACCATGCAGAACACGATCTAGGGCTTGTCAAATTACCAGCCGAGAATACCTCAGCGAAGCAACTTCGAGCAGGCCTTAAAAAATGAAACAAAAAAAAAAAGAACATCAGAAAAAGCACGCGGTTGGAACAGCCGGGGAAGAAACTACACACAGGCAACTGAGCTAAAGCAAACTTGGAGGGGAATATCTTAGCATTTCGAAATGTATAATAGCCTCACAAAAGGATCCTCGATCTGCAAGTTACCGAGTCAAACACAAATTAAATATAGCATCGACTACAGAACAAGTTACCACGTACTCCACCGGAGTACGAATTAAACGGACAAAATGCTTGCGTTACTCTGCCCTCCAGCCTCCAGGTACTCACCCGGTCACCCCTGCTTTTCGTCCCTTTCACGATTCCACTGTTCGATCTTGGCCCTGCGCTCCTCGCTGCTCTCCCTGACTGGACTCCTCGCACGCCTTGGAGGGCTACCACCGTGCCTACGCCTTCCTCCATCATCATGCCTTTCATGTCTGCTGCTTCCACCCCTCCTTCCACCACCACCATGGTAATCGTCACGTCCTCGATAGTCATCACGATCATGTCGCTCCCTCCTATGGCGTGGGCTTGGGCTTGGGCTGCGGCTCCTGCCTCGTTGTGGCTTTCTGTAATGGCCAAAGAGTTTTTTCCTCAGATCCCTCCCAAGTCCCAATCTGTTTGACATGCATGAAATTGCAGTATCCACCACGGTTGCAGCTATTCTCCTCATACTGCCTGCAGGTCGCTTCACGGAAGTCGGTCACAGGAGAAAAGTCAACAATTATCGGGCGCCCAGAGTAGAAGCGGCCCTGGAGAGCAGTATGAGCTGCAGCTGCCTGATCTTCCTCCCTGAACTGGACATAAACATTGCCTATCATGTGATCCGCAAGGTTATCGCAGACGTTGAGGTTCTCAATCTCACCAAACTTGCTTAGTTCCTCAAAGATGTCCTCATAGAAATCCTCAAAATGCTCCTGCATCTGGCGGGGATCTATTGGCTGGCCTTGAGCATCAACCCCAGGCGTGATCATATCAGGGCGCTGATACATGTTCGCGAACACAAGAGTTGGTGATATGGTGGGCCTATTATGAAGACGAGAGCAGCGATCCCCATGACGGCAAGCCCCAATCTTGAAGTAAAATGGGCAGTTGACCCTATCTTTCTCTGTACCAAATATTGAAGCTAAGTGCTCTGCCATGATTCAAAATCAACGAACCAGACTGAAAGCCTGCAGAGAAAATGTTAAGAGGTCAATATCATAAAAAACAAGAACAGGAATGTTCCCATATACTTGAAGCTCATAATTTTTTACAGTAGCATGTGGCCCATCAGCTTCAGCAAAACCATACATACTAAGATAGTCAAGGTAAGTGCTGTGTTAGCACATCCCTGATTTAAAATAAATGGAACACAGGAATAGTGACAGGTGATATAACTTAAACCAGTAACTTTGCAAGTTAAACTGTGTTCTAAATCTGTCAAGACATTGACAGAGCTGTTTGGTGCATTCTGATGCAACAAAGCTTTTCAGGGCCTAGTGTTCAAGCAGAAGAGACAAAATATCCATGGATGGTTATAGTTGTGTCATGCAAAGTACGGTTTTGTGCATTTTTTAGGGAAACCTGGACAATGTATTTTAATGAAATTGTAAAACGCATGTTCAAGGACAATTACAAAATGAAAAACCGGACAACTAAGTCAAACTATGTTCACACATTTTATTTATCTCATAACACTACCAGCAGATTGGTATCCATTAACTTTACTCATTCAATTGAACTTGAGGTTATCCGCCCCAAAAAGGAGCAGCTACTAAAGCCTGCAGTGCAATACATAAAAGATTTCATGTTCTTGCAAGAAAACACTAATCCCAACTGCTTCCTTATTTGTCTAATCTGCACACTGACTCAAAATGTTAATATTAGGGCATAAAAAAACATAAAGTGAGGGTTATGACTTGAAATTTTATCCTATGAAGAGCATTTATATAATCCCTGGTCCCTCGGTTAACCTAAATCTGCAAACTGAATTCAGAGAGTTAACATCAAAGGATAACCCCTGAAAGGCTGAACTGCATAAACAAGATATTGTTCCCCACTAAAGTGTTAGTGTCTCTGTTCCTGCAACTGTAAAAACAAGCAACTTTTCGCCTTTCACAAGAACACTTCCTTCTCAAGTAGGCCTTGTTACATCCGCCCGACAAAGAATTTTATTTCAGCCATTTTAAAACCTAATCTGCACACCAGTTAAAATAATTAAAATCCAATCAAATAAAATAACCAGGAACAAATATACCACTATACACGATGCTTTAATGTAAGAGAGAGGGAGCACTACTCCAAGATGTATAACTGTTCTGTACAAGATGCAAATAAGACACATTAGATAACTTATGGCCCTGCTTATTTGTATACTCTAGACTGTAGTATCACATCTGTCAGTATGAGAGCCATAAACTTGCAGTTGCAGATGCAAGCATAGATATCATACCAACCACATGACTATCTCAATATTAGCCAGTTGAACCAGTAATTGGAAAATTGTAGTCGTACAAATTAAACCTCCCTAATTAAACGAAGAAGTTCCATGGCTGAGGGGATTAGCCATGGACTTTGCTATTTATTCTTAATCCCTTGTATATGGGGATCTATGGGGAACTAATGTGGAAATCATAATGATGAGGAGCTGAGATTTTTCCATTCCATCCCAACTCCCACCCCTGGTCCTAGGTACGTAGTATTAAAATAGTGGGGGTTTAGTGGTTTACGCCTACATTCTCCATCCCCATCCCATCACAACTCGCATGTGCATTAAACATTCAAATTAATTAAAAATCCCGAACCAACTAGACACTCATTCGAGCTGTCAGAAGGAAATGGGAGTTTATATAGAGGGTGAGAGCTATACGGTCGGGGAGTTTGAAGGGGCAAACTCCTTTCCAACGCCTGGCTGGAATCGGGATGGAATTCCCCTTTAGATTGAGATGTAAAATTCTGAAATCTACACAAACTAGAAAACAAACTAATATCTACTACATTTCTGAAATTATCATCTCTCGTTCTCTCCTAACAAACAAGAGAATAGGACTAAAATTGTAACTCTCATGACTAATCTCACCATTAATAAATAAACTCCCTGCTCTTAACTCCCATTCCACTTTCTGTTTTTTTTCCCACTCAAACAGGCCGGGGAGGAGGTGAATCACATGTGGCTCAGTTTTTCTTCAAGTTCCTAATAGCAACCCCCAAGGACTTCAACCGTTCAACGAGATGGAACGCGAACGAGAGTTCGCCATCGACTTCATGGGATTACTCAAGCGCGTCATCTCCCTTACATACGTGTCTACGACTCTACGTCTCTAAACTCTTAAAAAACAAGCGGCAGATTTGCAAAAGGAGAGCCGAACCAAACAGAGGGTCGAGACCTTTTGTAGAGGCGGTTAGGGTTTTCGTCCGCCGGGGGGAGGCACGCGCCTTGCGACGGAGGCCGTCGGCGGATGCGCTCTCCGCTTAGCGAGCAGAGCGCGAAGCTACAGCGAGCGCGCCGGCCAGGGCCCTCCTACCTACGGCGGCGCGAGGAGGTTCGGTGGCGAGCGCCGAGCGGAGGGGAGGAGGCAGTTGGGTATCGATCAAACCCGTGTTGCCTTTTCGGCCACTTCTCGGGCTGCGCACTCGCGGCCTCATCGCGGGCCGCGCATTTAGGAGGCCCACCTCGCGTCTCACCCGTCGGGCCGAAAAAGATGTGTGACGTCATCGGGTTGGGCCCGGATTGCCCACAAGCAGCGCTCGTAGCGCGGCCCGCCGAGGCAGAAGGCACACGACGCTGCGGCCGCCTGTACCGTAGTATGTCCAAACACAAGTTTATTTTTCTCTCATTCCACGCATACAGTATAAAACCAGAAAAAACTACTACACATTTGCTTTATTAAATTTCGATATAATGATCTATCTTTTTATCTACTCCAAATACATTTATCATATATTTTCATACGAACTACGATATAATAAGTACTAAAAATGAATTTACAAATAAGTTTATCGTGGGATGGAGGGGTAGTGTTTTAACACGTAGTACAACTGTACAAAAGTGTACATACTCCCTCCATTCTAAAATAATACTAGGATATGCCACATCCATCTAAAATCCATTATATTTTGGAATGGATGGAGTACAACAACGCTACTGCACAGCTAGGCATGAAGGTCCAATCAACATATATGCATGGGTTCCACAGCTTTGAACGGATTCGAATCTTCCAAACCGAAAAACATTGGCCCCACATAAACATAAGAGTATATTTGTTCTTATCACCATTGTCGGCTAATTAAGATATTTTCCCCACACAAAAGCTCTGTAAAACAGCATGATCTTATTGAAGCGTGATGTTGTCTGAATCTCCCTCCTCGTCCCCACCGAATTCACGAGTGAAAGTAACATACCTTCTGGAAGCGCACTGTCGGCATTGCTGCATTTGATATGAAAAAAAATCTAAACAATAGTACAATTAGCTGTGTTAAGGTATCTATGTTTTTCACTAAATATCCTCGTGTGAAGAACAAGCCACATCAGAAAGTTCTAAATGATGCGTCAATCTCATGAATCGTGACCATGCCAGCTGCTAGCTCCGGCCACTCCTGATCGAGTCCTGACCTGCTCAATATCTCATTGTTCCTTTTCAAAGGACCAGCCAAAGCATTGCTCATTCTCTTGACTTCAACTCCACTCTTCCATTTAGGTTAATTAGGACGATGATGTAACCAGCTTGGTGAACCTCCAAGTACAATAGCACTTGTACTTTATGTGACGGCAGCTAGGTATACTTGAATCCATACTATCTCACTGTCCTACCTACATTTGCCTATTGATGCTTACTTCATGGTGATGGTTTGGAGATGCAGCAAACAGTCCATCTGCACAACTAATGGCAGAAGAATTAGCTGACGATCGAGCTGGTCTAAATGATTACACGCGCCTAGCAAAACAAGTCAATCGCGTGGTTGGTGAAACGTCGTAGACTCATAGGTCGTACTAGAGAGGATGAAAAACTGAGACATATATCGCTGGGGGTAGATCTGTGGATCCTCCTGAGCTCAAAGCAGCAATATAATATTCTCTCTCGCGGCAAGTTGTGATTAGGCTAAAATCCAATTTGATTTCCCTTGTTCAATGACATTTCTAAGATATTTGTTCGTCTATGACATGGATTCCTCTAGGCTCTAGTTCAATGCCAAAAGAGGACTCGTATGTAAGTAGTACGTCGAAGAAACGAATTAGCAACTTGCCCTGAGTGCTTTGATCAAAGTTTTTACAACGTTGAAGCTGAAAACGGGCAAGGACAACTGGCCAAGTCCTTTTTGTTTTTGAAACCCACAACTGGCCAAGTCCTAATTGGTGGCAAATGGGTGCATAAGACTTTGAGCATAGAGTAGAGTCTTGGCAAAGCATTAGAATTTGTGACCTGACAGCTGCAAGCTGTGTTTTGTCAAACATGCTGACACCCAGCGTGATCTCTGAGGTATCAGCTTAACGTCAGAGTGCTGGTGAGCTCATCAACGGGGTGTGTAACTTATGTTTTCATCATCCGTAAGCCACATCAACCAGTCCATTGTTTTGGACAGTATGCACTATGCACCTAAAATTATATGTCATGATGTTTAATTTGCAGGCTGTGATGGTGATTCTGTAGTAGGAAAAGATATACGCATCTTTAAGATTTATGACAGTTCAGACGGGATTTCATCTGAATTCAGAACTCCTATTCGTAGTTCTCTCAAGTCAAAAATTCAGAAGCCTTAAACTAGTGCTTAGACAACGATAACGTACTAGACTGAAAGTAGTCATCCACATGTTTTAGCTTCTAGAGAGCGTAGAGAAGAATGATAATCCTCTTGAGCCTTGTACATCTGTAACTTCCGTTTCTTGGCCGCCCCCTGCTATTGATTCAGTTACGAAAAAGTCCTTGTAGAAACTGGCAACAACTTGCAGTCATTTCCCCCCTTTTCTGTTGTTAATTAATACTAGTAACGTTGGATGGCTGGTAGGGTCTAAATCTATCATGTAATCATGAGATCATCTCGGTCTATACAAGTGACGACTTCTGACTTGTGAGGGAGATTATATTCATGATATTGTATTGTTACACGAGTAGACGTACTCAGTCGTTTGGAAAATCTCGTCCATGATCAGGACGCTCTGTCACTTCAAATGCATGGTTAATTACTTAACTACCTCTCCTAGGCCTAAGTACAGTATCATCCGAGTCAGCTAAAGCACAGCCCTGGCAGTGGTGAGGACTGACCATACACGTTCTTGTCATCCCTCTCCTCTATCACACGTCCAGACAGGCAGGCACCATCAGAAAATGGCCTTATCGATACCCACTGAACGCGTGTCTCACATTCACGGGGTTTTAGCTATAGCCCCACATCTCCAGGTACCGAAGAACCAATGGCTCTGCTTGGTCCAAAACGGTTGAGTAGTACGATCAGTCCCGCCGTATCAAGCGATCGAGGACGGAAATTGCAAAATGCGCCGTGGAAGCATGTTCGCCACGATCTGGTTTGTTACATGTGCAGGGTACGTACAGTCACATATCCTCACAGGATTGGGTGCTTGGGTGGAGCCAAGAAGGAGCACACGCCCCTTGGGAAGCAGAGGGGGCGACAGAAAAATGAGAGGGGGGGGGGGGGGGGGGGCAAGCCAACAGGTAATCAGAAGTTCAGAAGATGCTACTATACCCAAATCGCCTGATCCCATTTACAAACAAACAACACAGACATCGAGCCGATGCGAAGAACCAAGCCCACGATGCATGTCGGCCTCCTGCCACGATCGCGCCAAACCTGTTCGAGGTCTCGCATTTTTTTAAGCGGCGGCGGCTGCGGGGCTGCGTCCGCTCTGCCCAGCGGCGTACCGACAGCCTCGTCACGGCCCTGTGTGCCCCGCGTGCGTGCGCTCGCGCGCGCGGGCGTCGTCGGCGTCGTCGTCGATGCATGGGCATGGGATGATTGATTGATTGATTCCGTCGCCAACGTGAACGTGCGCCCATGATTGGGTTGGGTTGGGTTGGGTCGGGGTCGCTTGGCCGTACGCGCATGTTACTGCCGGGACACGTTGCATCGTCCGCCGCGCGTCATGGGGGGAGGCGGGATCGCATGATTGCATCACCTGCGTAACGCTCGCTGGATGGCAAACTGGAAGGAAGCTTCCTACGGCTAGAGAGATAGTACTAGCTTGTCGCGTTCGCGTGCGCCTCGCGAGGTAAACAAAAATGGCGCCGACCGGCCACGCGCGAGTAACGTACCACGGGTGCCGCCACGGTTAGTTGCGGTCGGGCCATGCACGGCCTCGACTGATGTGGCTGGCCGGTGCACATGGGCTAATTGCCATCTAGACATCTAGTACTACTATCCTCTCGCGGGCAGAGTTGCATTGCATGCGTGTAAAAGTTATCTGGCGGCAAATCCGCGGACGGAGGCGCATCGTGCGCCTGCTGCCTGTGCCCACCGCGACAGCCGATCCCTCTTTTGTCGCTTCCGATCCTTTCACCTGGTCACTTGGTCACCCCTCTCGAATAGGTTTCTGCCCAACCTATATCTTCACAAGTGGGAGAGGGGAAACGCGTTCCATTGAACATTTGGATGCGTGACCACGTCCGACGCTCACGAGAGCCGGCGGCTGTCAAACTGAAATAGTTTTCAGAATTTCCAAACGATGTTCAGCCAGTTCAGGTGAACTAGTTAGAAGATCAGTCAAATTCCTTACCTTCATTTTTCATCTTTGGTGAACAGCTCACCTGAATTAACCCGATACACTGAAAACAGCTAGTAAATACTATCCGACACACCGAAAATTAAACCGCCATGGATATCTGAACAACGCCAAAAGTCTGACTAGAGAGAACTCTCCCCTCCATGATTGATTGTCCGAGGAATGAACCGGTTGCTGCAGACTCTGTGTACTGTCTTCGTACTCCGTGATAGGAAGTTTTTCTCTTTTTTTTTTCTTTGGCTTTAAACTTTCATTTTTTTTCATCACATCAAAATTTTCCTAGACACAAACTTTAACTTTTCCATCACATCGTTCCAGTTTCAACCAAATTTCCAATTTCAGCGTGAACCGAACACACCCTTTTATCTTTTTGCTCCGGTCTCGTGCAGATCCCGTCGCTGCCGAAGCAATTAGTTGGGGTCAATTGGTCCGTAAATACCTTGTACGTGGAGGGCTTCCGCCAATTAGCCACGCCTGGACCACACGAGCCGCGCAATGATCTCACAAGGAGAAGTTGGATTTCTCTTCTCGCTGATCCGTTCGACCGAAAATTTCCCTGCGCTAGCTCATCACTGCTTACGTACATCTTTGTCCCATGCAACACGTACGGGCACAAATTAACAGCACAGCCTTCCCTCTCACAACAGTTTTTCCAAAGCAAATCTACTCCTGATCGTTAACAGTTGATTAACTTGTTGTTACATGTGATTGAATTAGCTGTGAAAATATAGATCCCGAGCCAAACTACACTTTTTAAGGCTGATTTTTTTTTTTGGTGGATAGAAAATCTGCCGTATGCATGATGTCATCTGAATGCATGCTGTAGCTAGCATGCATCGAGGTAAACCTTCTCACCAAACCACAATGGGCCTGTTCGGCTGCCCGGGCTGTGGCTAGCAGTGCTGCACACACTGTGCGCAGCTGCAGCCGCAGCAATTTGCCTGCCAAACAGGCCCAATGCCGTGTACGGAGGGTAATTAATCGTTTTAACTTGAGTAAAGAGGGGAAAGAAGATAGAGGCTCAAAGCCACAGGAAATGGGGGCAAAATGAACGTCTCATTCTCATTAATTAATTCAGAAATTCAAAACTGTACAGATGTGGCAAATGTCCCTGTCCCTCTTCCTCTCTCGCTCCGTATTCACATGGTGGGGAGTAAAATACTCATCATCACGTACGCACGCACGAAGATATAATTTTGCTAAATGAATTATTAACTAGCAACATTAGCTTTAGCTCTCTCTGATTCTTTTTCTCAAAGCTTAGCACACCCTACAGAAAAGAAGAAGAAAAAATCCTAGAGGAAATCCGCCGCGATGTAAAACCGAATCCAACGGCCAGGATTGAACCACGTTGGCATGATATTGTGAAGAAAGGAAGAAAAAAAATTGGAAGGAGAGAAGGAAGATGATGGTGATTTAAAGCCAGAGGGCACCGGCCTTCTTGAGGATGGGCACGAGCTCGCCGGAGATGTGGACGGCCATGAGGCGGTCGAGCCCGCCGAGGAGCTTCCCCCCGACGAACACGGCGGGGAGCGCCGCGGCCTCCCCGCCGGCCGGCACGACCCCCTTGAGCGCGGCCTCGCCGGCGACCTCGTGCACGGCCGGGTTGACCCCGAGCCCCTGCAGCAGCCGCTTCACCACGTGGATGAGGCAGCACCCCCGCCTCCCCACCACCAGCACCGGGCTCTCCGCCACCGCCCTCCGCACCTCCGCCGCCTCCTCCTCCCCCACCACCTCCGCCTCACCGCCCCGAGCCGCGACGGCTGCCGTCGTCTCCACCTTCACCGTCGGCTCCGGCCTGAGCCACGGCCGGGTGCTGCTGTACGGGATCGCCTGGTACATTGCTCCCCGCGCGGCCTGATCGTCGCTCGCGCGGGCGCCACGCGCGCACCCCCCCTTCGCCGATCGACGACGTACGACGCTTCGTCTCGATGGCCGTTTCGTGTGAACGCGTGTAACAATGGAAGGAGGGAGTACGTCTTGGCGTGATGGCTCGGGGAGACGAGAGGTGGAGGGTGATATATACACACACGGAAGAAGCAGGGGGGTCGGAGACTCGGAGGTGAGGTGGGCGGGTGACGTCACCGTGGGCCCACGGAGTAGTATGGTGTGGGGGCCGCGCGACGCGGGGTTAGGGTAGCTTTCGCTTGGACTGCGCACGAGTCGCGGGCGGGCGGGGGGGGGGGGGGGGGGGGGGGGGGGGGGAGGGGGGGGGGGGGGGGGAGGGGGTGGATGGCGTGGAGGGGCGTCAGCCGCGGCCGGGGACACCGGAGCCGTGACGACAGCTGCCGCGACGCGGACGCGAGAGCGTTGCGTTGGGGGGAGGTGGATGGATGGAATGGATTGGTCCGGTGATGATGGGCTGCGGGGCCGCGACCAGCGGACACGGTCGACCGCTGACTCTCGCAGCAGCGGGATTTATTGATCAGATCGTTTGTGGTCGTCTTGGAATGTCTCGGTGTGTGTTTGGTTTTTTTCGTCTTCGGCGGCGGCTGTACGTATGATGTGCTATCTGTACTCGCTCCGTCGGAAATTTAATCGAAGACTTTGTTGAGAAATAAGAAGTGCATGGCTGTATAGATCTTGCTTACAAACTTAATACTAGTACACGTTTTAAACTGCAACGGTGTGATCGTGTACTTTCGTGTCCTTGTAAGAAAATCAGGGAAGTCACAATCGGATGACGATGACAAGGGGGTCCCGCCAGGTGTGCTGTCGTCTCCAGCAAAGTGTCGGCATAGATAAGCCATGGAGTTAGGGATGGGATTTGGCTGATAGGTACATTCGGGTTATCATCCAACATTGGTAGGGAAGACCTGCAGGGAGCAGTATAACAATATTTGATTGAAGTGATTTATACAGGGGAAAAAAAACGTTTCAAGTACTGTGAGGCGTAATAGAACACGCCAAATAATAGCTCCGGCCAAGGCGGCCGTAGACGGCGTCGCGCCATCGGCGACGCAGACATGCGCTCAGTGACGTAATGCAACACGTCACTCGATCGTCTGGACTTGGACAGTTGGTGGACTACTCGCTCCTGCATAACATATTACGGAGTACTAAGCTCCCCTTTTCTAAATTATTACTCATCCCGTTATCCCGTTTTAGGTTGTAAGACGTTCTAACTTTAATTAAAGTCAAACTGCTCTAAGTTTGATTTTGTAGAAAAAAAATATTTACAACACATGCATAGTTTCATTAAATCTATAATTGAATAAATTTTCATAATATATTGTCTTATAACCGGAAACAGGAAACAGAGGGGTACTAGCTAGCTTAGCTTTGTTACTACTCTCTCTTATATAAGGTTTTTGTACTTCTTTTGTACTCTTGTTTGTTCTTCCATGACTCCACGTACGAGAGACGTTTAATTGGTCTTTCATTCATACTTCCCGTCTCATAAACTAATGTCGAGCTGTGGGTCTAATCGATGGCTGAGTAGATCCAGGAAGAGATGGTCAGATTATGTGTGTATATGCGCATGCATAATGTATTGCCGCCAATCCCATCGGTAGGTATATACGGAGTAATACTACTGTTTGTCCGCTATACCGCTCTTGCGTGGCGGTAAGCAGCATGTGGATCACGAATGACGATGTGTCGCTTTTCTTGGCCCCGTCATTTTGGTTTGGAGAAGACAACACGCATCAGGAGAAGCTTTAAAAATGTCAAGAACTAAGAGAAAGGTCTAAATTCTGCTAGATCGCCATTTGGGCCTAGCTTAGCTGCGAACTCTTTCGTGCAGTGCGGTGGCGTATAGGAGGTGACAGTAGATTTTTTGGCACTACTGACTACTGAGGCATTTTCTAAAGCAATCGGGAAAAAAATCGGTCGAGATGCAGCATGCATGTTGATGTTGGCGTCACAAGCAGTGGCCTAAAGCAGTACTATACCTTGTTAGTTAAGGTGCACTTTAATTACGGCACGGTTAATTGGCATATAAAGCAAAGTGTGTTCCTCTAATATCTTTGCACATAGCTTACACGGTTGTGATGAAGACAGAGCAACATGCTCTCCCATTTCAAATGTAGTTATGAATTTTCGTATCACCATCCGTCTTATTTTAATTTTTTATTAGTATTTTTATTGTTACTAGATGATAAACATTTTATGCTTGATTTATTTTTTTTCTATTTTTTAAAATAAAACAGACGGTCAAATGTTAAACAATAAAATCGACGTAACTGTGTTTAAAATGGGACGGAGGAACTACAGTATACAAAGATAGTAATAGGCTCCAAAATAAAAGGCAGAGCTATATATGCCCTTTCGTCACAGTGCCAGTGGCGCCTGCAGCTGCATACGAGAACATGCATGCACGTACGTCACCCTGTAGTCTTAGTTTTGCATGTTTCACCTTAGCTTGGTCCGCCTTACGTTGGCTGATCGACATCCGCATGACAAAGACAGATCAACCAGAACAGAACTTTCACCGTTCTTAATCATTTAAATATTTGACGCCGTTGATTTTTTTAAACATGTTTGACCATTCATCTTATTTAAAAACTTTTATAAAATATGTAAAACTATCACTGGTGGAGAAACCATCTTTCGTCGGTCGGGCTAATTCCACAATAGTCCCAGTTGCAACAAAAACCGGGACTAAAGATGATCTTTAGTCCCGGTTAAAAAGGGTAACGGGCATATTTGATCTTTAGTCCCGGTTGGTAAAGATCATCATTTTTTATTAAATTTGGTTAAACTAAAAAATATGACTAAGTAAAAAGTCAAGCGGCTTATAATATAAAACGGAGAAGTATTAATTAATCTGCATGTATATAAATAGGCCATAGGCCATGTAATGAGGGATTAGGATTGATTTTGTTAGCTGCTGCGCACCCAAGACCTAGCATATGTCTGGTGAACGCCGCCAGCTATTAGGTGATCGTCTCTGGTTTTACTTCTGGATACTCAACTGAATCCTATTCTCACTGTTCGTCTAGGGTTCCTTTTCTGCTATTGTAAACCGAATCCGGATTTTTTTAGATAATAGAATATAATATCTCGGCCTTTACTCAAAAGAGATATAGCCAATTATTATATAGTAACGTTCAAGAACATAGTGTAAATCTAAATGAATAGAACACACCGTAAAGAAAAACAAAGAATCCAGCCTAACGTAAGGAGATCACAATTATTGAAGTCTATTTGTAAATCTCTAACCATAATTAGCAAAAAGTTGCATAACCGTAGTCTCTAACTTCTAACATGCAACTTTCAGAAACTCTTCATCATCGTCACACCTTTGTAGTTGTGCCCAAAACCGGAGCCAATGAGTTGCTATGAAAATAACCTGCATATAGGAAAATGATGGGGATTTATCAAAACCATATCGTTCCTACTCAGCCATATTGCCCAACAAATGGCAGAAGCTCCAACAAGTATCAGTTTACTCAATTTCTTATCAACTCCCAAAAGCCACCCATAAAAAATATGAGATATGCTAACGGGAAGATTAAAATCAAAAGATAACTAAACTACTCTCCATAGAAACTTCGTAAAATGGCAATCTATAAAGAGACGTTGAATAGACTCATTCTTAAAAAAAAGAACACCTCAAGCTGTCATTCTAGTTACGCCTTGCCAAATTATTTTTAGTTAACACATCCGAATCCGTATATAATGCAAAATTATTGGTTTGCTGCATAGATATTTCTAGTCTACTGTACTTTTGGGTGAATTGCTTGGTCGATTCAATCAATTGCGTACGTACAGACGCACACACACATATATCCTTGTTTGCAGCTAGTACTATATTTGGTTAATCGAGACTGACAGTCAGCTTCTACATATTTGGTAACGTGAAAGAGGGAAGGATAAATTAGGGTGTTCGCTGCTAGGTGCTAATCATTTGGTTAGGCTTTAGATTTGTGTATGCTCTTTTGATACACTGGTGGAGAAACTATCTTTTGTTGGTCGGCCGAATTCCACAATAGTCCCGGTTGCAATAAAAACCGGGGCTAAAGATGATCTTTATTCCCGGTTAAAAAGGGTAACGGGCATATTTGATCTTTAGTCCCGGTTCAAATGGCTTGTTAGGCCCCCCGGGATCTTTAGTCCCGGTTGGTAACACACCAACCGGGACTAAAGATCACTGGGATCTTTAGCCCCGGTTCATAACACCAACCGGGACTAAAGTCCCACCCCTATATATATGTCTTCTTCCTCCTCCAGCTGCCCGAGCAAGCTTCAAAATTTCTTCAAAAAAGAGGGGAGGTCATGCCAAAATTTCTAGTGAATTTATTTTGGTGATTATATACAAATCGGAGGTGCCTAAAAGGTTAGCAACTTCATCCTCCAATGTTTTTTTGTCATATTACATTTGGAGCTATGTTTTGCATACTTTTTTGTCTCCAAAATTTAGTTGTAAGTTGATGAGAGAGAAAATTTGTGTGGGGAAGAAAGAATATATAGAAATTTAGTTTATTTGCTAAAGAAGGTTTTATAAAATAGTTGAGAAGGAAAATATAGTGAAAGTTAATCTTAAATAATAGAAAACAAACTAAAATGAAAATTAAAAGAAGTACAACACATTAATTTTAGTTTAAAACTTTAGAAATAGTAAATAAGAACTATTTGGTGTAATATTTTATAATTTTTGTATGAATAATGATATGTCATTATTGTATGACTGTTGAAAGAGTTTGTAATTATCTTATGACTGTCATTATTGTACGAATAATTATTTGTGTACGATTTTTTTTATCTCATGTAGATGGATCGGCAATGGATGTACGCTGACCGGCGGTCCAAAGAGTTTATTGACGGCGTGCATTATTTTTTGAGAGTGGCTGAAGCTAACAAACATAAGGGTTTTATTTGTTGTCCATACAATAAGTGTAAGAATCAGAAGGAGTATTCTGCATCCAGGACTATTCATTTCCACTTGTTTGATTCGGGCTTCATGCCAAGCTATAACTGTTGGACATCCCACGGAGAGCAAGGGGTTGAAATGTAAGAAGATGAAGTGGAAGACGACAATATTCCGGACTTTGCTCAGTACGCTGGATTTGAAGGAAATCAAACGGGCGAGGGGGAAAGGGATGCTGATGGTAACGACGTTGCGGATGATCTTGGTCAGATGTTGCAGGACGCCAAGGAGGACTGCGAAAGTGAAAAGGGGGCCCATAAATTGGATAAGATGTTAGAGGACCACAGAACGTCGTTGTACCCAGGTTGTGAGCAGGGGCACAAAAAGTTGGATACCACTCTGGAGTTCTTGCAATGTAAGGCAAAAAATGGTGTTAGTGACAAGGCATTTGGCGATTTATTGAGACTAGTCAAGAACATTCTTCCGGTGGGAAACAAATTGGCCGAGACAACGTATGAGGCTAAGAAGATAGTCTGCCCTCCAGGACTGGAAGTTCAGAAGATTCACGCATGTCCGAATGATTGTATCCTATATCGCGGTGAGGAGTATGAGAACCTAGAAGCATGCCCTGTTTGCAAAGCACTACGATACAAGATTAGACGAGACGATCTAGGAGAAGTTGACGGACAGCTAACAAAGAAGAGAATTCCTGCTAAGGTGATGTGGTATTTCCCTATAATACCACGGCTAAGGCGTTTGTTCAGGAACAAGGGGAATGCTAGAATGATGCGATGGAACGCTGAAGAGCGTCAACAGGACGGGATGCTGAGACACCCTGCCGATGGTTCGCAGTAGCGAAACATCGACAGAAAATTTAAAGAATTTGGAAAGGACGCACAAAACATACGGTTTGGTTTGAGTACGGATGGCATGAATCCTTTTGAAGAGATGAGCAGCAGCCATAGCACTTGGCCCGTTACGATGTGTATCTACAACCTCCCCCCTGGCTATGCATGAAGAGGAAGTACATAATGATGCCGATTATTATTCAAGGCCCCAAGCAACCTGGTAACGACATCGACGTGTACCTAAGACCACTGGTCGAAGATCTTAAACAGTTGTGGAAGAAGGAAGGTGTCCCCGTGTGGGACGAGGACAAACAGGAGGAGTTTAACCTACGAGCGCTACTGTTCGTAACCATCAACGATTGGCCTGCACTTAGCAACATATCCGGACAGTCCAACAAGGGGTACAAGGCTTCCACTCACTGTATGGATGAAACAGAAAGTACGTATCTTAAGCACTGTAGGAAGGTTGTATACATGGGTCATCGTCAATTCCTTGCAGCAAACCACCCGGTACGGAAGAAAGGCAAGCACTTCGAACATAAGGCCGACCACCGTACAAAGCCTAAACATCGCAGCGGAAAAACAGTGTTTGCTATGGTTAAAGAGGGGAGGTCATGCCAAAATTTCTAGTGAATTTATTTTGGTGATTACATACAAATCGGAGGTGCCTAAAAGGTTTGCAACTTCATCCTCCAATGTTTTTTTTTGTCATATTACATTTGCAGCTATGTTTTGCACACTTTTTTGTCTCCAAAATTTAGTTGTAAGTTGATGAGAGAGAAAATTTGTGTGGGGAAGAAAGAATATATAGAAATTTAGTTCAAGTTAGTGTTTTTAATTCTTAAAACCAGCTTAACAACTAAAATGTGGAATGGTTGGCCTAGGTTGGCTTGGGATGAGCTGGGACCCAGGGTCGGGTTGCCAGTTCGGTCTGAATCATCGTAGGCCTTGGGTTAAGGCAGGTTCGTGTGGGTTCACGGCCTTGTTTGATAATATTAAATAGTTCTAGGATCCGTGTTTTAAATTTAGCTTTGAGCAACTAAGGGTCTTTTAAATGCTGTTTATTGCAAAACCTAACCCTTATATTATAACTCCATTGTACTCCTTTGGATTTATATTGCACTTGTGGGTGTGTCTTGTTGTGTACGGTGGTTGTACTCAGTCTTGCTGAATTTTTCCCAAACCCAGAAGAGGAGCTCCTGGATGATGAAGGCTTTGGTGTCTAGCTCGTGCCTGCCGTCAAGCGCCTGTGGTCGTCGCCTTAGTCTTCCGCTGTTTTTCGTTGTCTTTGAGTGTGCTGGGCCGTCGCTGCCCATGTAATAATTAACTATTTATGCTTCCGCTTGTTAAACTCTGAATTGTATCAACTTTTGGTGTACCTTGCCTCCTGGGACAAGGAATAATACACGCACGTAAGGAACGCCCGTTGGGTTATTTCCGGTCGTGACAGCACTGTAGGAAGGTTGTATACATGGGTCATCGTCGATTCCTTGCAGCAAACCACCCGGTACGGAAGAAAGGCAAGCACTTCGAACATAAGGCCGACCACCGTACGAAGTCTAAACATCGCAGCGGGAAAACAGTGTTTGCTATGGTTAAAGATCTTAAAGTAGTGTTCGGAAAGGGGCCTGGAAGCCAGCCTATAGAGAGCGAAGATGGTCACTCGGCGATGTGGAAAAAGAACTCTATATTTTGGGAGTTACCATATTGGGAATTCTTGGACGTACGCCATGCAATCGACGTGTTGCACCTCACTAAGAACCTTTGCGTAAACCTTCTTGGCTTCCTAGGTGTATACGGAAAGTCGAAAGATACACTGGAAGCACGTAATGATCTGAAGCATATGGAACAACGCGGCGACCTTCACCCGGAACCAAAGGAGAAAGGGAGCCATTACTTGAGTCCAGCCAGCTACACTCTTAGCAAGGCAGAGAAGGAAAGTATGTTTGAATGCTTGGAGAGCATAAAGGTACCGTCTGGATACTCCACGAATATCAAGCGAATAATAAGCACGAAGGAGAAGAAGTTCACAAACCTAAAGTCTCATGACTGTCACGTGTTGATGATAAAACTGCTACCAGTTGTAATAAGGGGTATCCTTCCAGACAATGTCCGGGCAACAATAACAAAGCTATGTGCTTTCATGAACGCAATTTCACAGAAGGTCATCGATCCGGATAGATTAGAAGCCCTTCAGAATGATGTAGTGCAATGTCTTGTCAGTTTTGAGTTGATATTTCCAACAACTGGCCTTCCTGGCGAGGGGACCATCTGGCTCGATCGCGACATTCCAGGGATATGAGATCAATGGGTACACATTCTACACGAGAGCCCAAGACATGAAGAGCACGAACCAAAACAGCGCTGTTCGTATCGATGCCATGGGACACGATGGAAAACTGACACGTATTACGGTGCCATCGAGGACATATGGGAACTTGACTATGGTCCTCTCAAGGTCCCTCTGTTCCGGTGCCAATGGGTTGGGTTGACTGGTGGAGGCGTAACGATTGATGACAGTGGGATGATAACGGTTGACCTTAACAAGGTTGGATACTCGGATGAACCTTTTGTCCTTGCCAATGATGTAACGCAAGTCTTTTACGTAAAGGACATGTCTAGCAAAGGAAAGAAGGGCAAAGGGCCTAATGAGCCGAAGCGCCACGTGGTTCTCCCAGGCAAAAGAAAAATCGTCGGAGTAGAGGACCAGGCTGACGAGGATTACGATCAATTGGATGGGCAACCCCCTTTCACGGTGACGATTGACTCTAGCATCCTCCTATCAAATGAAAACACCCCTTACTCACGTAGCGATCACAAGGAAGGAACAATAGTGAGGAGAAAGTACGTGCGGTCAACCGTCACCGCCGATGTATTGCCGTAATTATTGTGTACACGATGTAAACTATTTTGGATGTATTGAATATCCATATAAATCATTTGTTGTATGGCATATGTTAATTATGTATGATTATTAGAATTTTTAACAATTTTAAATCATGCATATGCTAGTTATAGGCGATAATTAGAATTTTTAAAAGTTTTAAATCATGCATGTGGCATTTACATATGTTAATTAGAGTTTTTAACAATTTTAAATCATGCATATGCTAATTATATATGATTATTAGAATTTTTATTAATTTTAAATCAATGCAATTGGTATGTACATATGTTAAAGTTTAATTTTTAACAATTTAATATCATGCATATGCTAATTATATATGATTATTAGAATTTTTAACAAGTTTAAATCATTCATGTGCTTATTACGTATTATCCACTTAATTTACTACAGACAACAATTATTTTTCGAAGTAATTGTCATTACTTTCTCGACTTTAAATAATTTTATTGCATTATTTACTATTTTTAGAAACACATATGTAATGAAATTCAATATTCAGTGCTATTATCTGTAGTCCCGGTTCTTAACCCTAACCGGGTTTAAAAAGAATTTGGAAATAGCGGGAAAAGCCGCGCCACGCTGCAGCCGCGCCGCCGCGTTGCTGCCGCCACTGCCGCCCCGTCATTGAACGAGAACGCGAACGTTAACGAACGTGAACGAAACACGTGAACTTAACAAGAACGCGAACGTTAACGAACGTGAACGAAACACGTGAACTTAACAAGAACGCGAACGTTAACGAACGTGAACGAAACACGTGAACTTAACAAGAACGCGAACGTTAACGAACGTGAACGAAACACGTGAACTTAACAAGAACGCGAACGTTAACGAACGTGAACGAAACACGTGAACTTAACAAGAACGCGAACGTTAACGAACGTGAACGAAACACGTGAACTTAACAAGAACGCGAACGTTAACGAACGTGAACGAAACACGTGAACTTAACAAGAACGCGAACGTTAACGAACGTGAACGAAACACGTGAACTTAACAAGAACGCGAACGTTAACGAACGTGAACGAAACACGTGAACTTAACAAGAACGCGAACGTTAACGAACGTGAACGAAACACGTGAACTTAACAAGAACGCGAACGTTAACGAACGTGAATGAAACGCGAACGAACGTGAACGAAACGTGAAAGAACGTGAATGAAACGTTAACGAACGTTAACAAAACGTGAACAAACATGAATGAAACGCGAACGAACGTGAACGAAACGTGAATGTAACGTGAACGAACGTGAATGAAACGTGAACGGTTGCCTTATACGACACTACGTGAAATACAATATATATTACTTTGCATTTAGACTAATACATGTTTTTGTATGTTGCAGAAAAGACGTCGTCGTCGTCGTTCCTTAAGCCGGAGTGGTAGCTAGCAAAGTAAGAAATTCACGCAGGCAAGTGATGTAAAGATATGATAGTTAGATTTTTAATATAATTAAGATTATTAGATTATTAGGCTTGACTAAATGTGAGTGTTAGCGATTATTATTAGAGTTTTAGACTTAGCATGTGTGAGTGTTAGAGATTGTTAGAGATTAATATAAGATTACTATTAGACTTAGCATATATGATTATTTGAGTTCTAATGTACGACACTTAGACTTAGCATATATGATTGTTAGAGTTTTAATAAAAGATTAGTACAGTTTTAATGATTATCTAGGGTTTTAATATACGACACATAGACTTAGCATATATGATTGTTAGATACGGAGGCGAAGATTGCAGATCTTGAGTTTAGGGTATCAAGCTACGAGCTTAGCATGCAAGAGGAGGTGGCAAGGAAGGTGGAAGAACGCATGGCCGCACATCGGTCCCAGGATCCCCAGCCGTACATTCCACCTGCAATGGTCAGCCCATCAGGCAATTGTAGCAGCTGCGCCTCAACGAGGCAGGTAGGATCACAGAGCATGAACGCCATGCAAACCCAGGACGAAACCACCTGCCCCGTTGATGAGATGACTCAGCGGACACCATGTGAGCTGCATATTCCCTTCAAGAACTTATCAATCAAGGTAAGCTCGTAGTATATAGATTTTAGACTTGTCCATTCCGCAAGTTGCTACTTATATACGTTGATTACTAATAGATAACCTCTGACCACGTGTAGGTGGCGTCGGGCATGGCCATCCCAACAAACCCTTCAGGGACTTACCACTGCAGGCCGATTCCAGTAGGATACTCCAAGGTCGAAGTTGAGTTGGTGGAAGCCGC
>CM020181.1:327028-343416 GCA_009805545.1 Oryza longistaminata
TCGCAATGATCGACAAGTATCCGCAAGCCACAGAGGACAATCTCGTCCATCTCCTGAAGGTGCAGCATTACAAGACGTTCATACTATTGTCGTACAACACACAATTAGTTTTTTCTGTCTTCCTATCAAATTTCATTCCCGTACGTACATGCTAAGTGTTTCATATGTCATGCATCCGACGCACATTGCAGATTCCACAGGGTCCTTTTACTCTTCGATTTGGAGGCCTGCGTAGTCATTGTATATGACTCAATGGATAAAAAAGAGTCTACGTTTGACCAGGTTTTTGAACTTATAGACAGGTAATGTCATAAGTTCCAATGTTTATTACAAATTTTGATATAATTAATTGCTACTACGAATCATAGTTTTAAACTCCATGTAGGGCTTGGTATCGGTTCCATCATTTGGTCCGTGGCAATTGGAAAGAAAAACTTGGGCGGAAGTTTAAATTTCATGTGAGTACACATGCATTACATTTATATTGAATCTCCAATTCAAATACAAGCGTATATTAATTAGATCTCTCGCCGTTTGTCATGTATATATAATGCGGAAAGCAAGACCAGGGAACTAACTTGTACGGCTACTATGTGTTGGTTAATTAAAAACCAACAAAAAATATAATATGTGTCGGTTTTTATCTAGAACCGATACGTATAATTACTCGATAATGCTGCTATCTGGTCGACTGGGCGGGGGGAGCATAATCAGGCGCTCCCCCGGCCCCGCTCCCCGTGCGCGGCCATGCGCCTGCATGCCGCTGGCCCACCACGTGTCTGGCCCACCGTAGTATATGTCCCCCTGCAACAAATCAACTACATATTTTGGAAACTCTCTATTAAGAAAATTTGGTTTATTTTTTGTTCCACCAAAAATGTTTCACCTAGTGCACTCACAATGTTTCACTATATATAGATCTAATGTTGCAGTGAACTGAAATATTCCATTGCAACAAAAAAACCCACATATTTTGGAAACCCCCTATTAAGGGAATTCATTTTATTTTTGGTTCCACCGAAAAATGTTTCACCTAGTGTACTTATAATATTTCACTATGTATGGATCAAATATTGCAGTGAACTGAAACATTCTTTCGCTATTTGCTGAAACATTGTTTTTATATAAGGTGAAACAACACCCGATTTAAACGAGTGAAACATTTTCGATCTACTTAGTGAAACAATTCCGATATACCTGGTGGAACATCGTGCAACATTTAAAAATAATTCAATAATAAGCTAATTTTTTTCATCGAAATATATTCATCTGTGGTCTTGTTTTGAAGATTTAATTGCAACCAATTTAATGGTGCAATCAGATCATGATTTGGATAAGTGATTTAAGAGAAAAATTAATTTAAAATAGTTTTGCACGTAAATCGGGCGCTGACATCAGCGCCCGATTTTCCCCCACCCACGATCGGGCGCCCGATTTGTAGGGAGATCCATAATTACTTAAAGGTGCCCTTTTTTTGCGATTTCAATCCGTGGAGGTGGGAAAAGGCCTATAAGTGCCGGTTTTAGCACTACCGGCACATATAGTGGCGACACCTATTTGATATTTTGTAGTAGTGGGGACGGTGAGACCGATGATATTCTTTCAACTTCAACTATTTGGTGCCTGCAGCTTATTCCATGGATGCACCGTATATATGCTTTGGATAGTTTAAGGTTCGAAAAGCATGGGAGGAATAGTAAAAGATTGGGTCCAACAGAATAGCATGCAACTAGGAAACTGAGAACTGTAAAGGAATAAAGGGTTATATTTAGGGAACTAATATAATCCTATGGTTACTATTTTTTCATAGAAACAACATGGTCCACAAAATAGATGGCCATATACTTTAATTTATTCCTTCTTAGTATTACTAGGATTCTCCCTCTTTTTCAATCTTAACGACTCTAAAAGACATGCAGTGTGTTTATAATAAGTGCAATATAATATAATCTTTGATCGTCCCCATTACTGTCTATATATAGTTCACTGGGAGCATATTTGGCAGTGATCGATCGTTCGATCGAGCATATTTAGTTATTTCCTGTATCTATTGTCATTTCATATCAATGGCTGCCCCGGCGCATTACCGCCGGATGGCCGCCGCCGGCACCGACCAAATGGCCGGAGTTGGATCCCTGATAATGAGTGGTACCAATGCGGTGGTGCAGTTTTACTGTGCATGGGCGATCGAGGTCGCCGTCGTTTCCAGCTTCATTCTGCAGCTATTCCTCATCATATTCGCCGGAATCCGCCGGCGCCACCCCTCACGCTTTCTACGGGGGGCCATTGTCTGGATCCCGTATCAGTTGGCCGTCTTCACCACGACGTTCGGCCTCGGCCACCTCTCCATCAGCTCCCGGCCGCCGGAGCGGCAGCAGCTGGTGGCGTTCTGGACGCCGCTACTGCTGCTCCATGTCGGCGGCCCGGACTCCATCACCGCCTACACCATCGACGACAACCGGCTCTGGAAGCGGCAGGCTTTCAAATTCCTCCCGCAGGTCTTCAGCACCGCCTCCGTCCTCTACAAAACATTTTCCGCCGCCGGCGGGCCGATGTTTCCGGCGGCGTGGTTGATGTTTGCCGTGGGTGTTGCCAAGTACGGGGAGAGAGTATGGGCGCTCTACCAAGGCAATCTGAGCACCATCAGGAAAGCCGTCGACGGACAGCAGGAGCAGCAGCAGCCCAAAGTGGAAATCAAAGGTGATGGATCTCCCCAGGATCTCCTGCTCTGTGCACACTCCCAGTTCAAGGTATGCAAGGGCGCATTGGTTGACTCCTCGTCGGAGTTCGTGGATACATCTGAGCTTGGCGACACAGTGTTCTCCAACAAATGGGAGTGGGAGAAGAGATGGACGGTGTTCCAGATGGAGGTCTCTCTGCTGTACGACATCATGTACACTAAGGCCGGTGTCATCCACACATGGCACGGCTACTTCCTCCGTGTCTTCTCGCCGCTGGCCACCGCCGCCGCCTTGCTGCTGTTTCACCTCAGCACAAGCGCGAGCGTCGCCATGGATTCTGATTCTGCAGCGGTGAGAGTAGACATGGATTCTGATTCTGCAGCGGTGAGAGTAGACATGGATTCTGATTCTGCAGCGGTGAGAGTAGACATGGATTCTGATTCTGCAGCGGTGAGAGTAGACATGGATTCTGATTCTGCAGCGGTGAGAGTAGACATGGATTCTGATTCTGCAGCGGTGAGAGTAGACATGGATTCTGATTCTGCAGCGGTGAGAGTAGACATGGATTCTGATTCTGCAGCGGTGAGAGTAGACATGGATTCTGATTCTGCAGCGGTGAGAGTAGACATGGATTCTGATTCTGCAGCGGTGAGAGTAGACATGGATTCTGATTCTGCAGCGGTGAGAGTAGACATGGATTCTGATTCTGCAGCGGTGAGAGTAGACATGGATTCTGATTCTGCAGCGGTGAGAGTAGACATGGATTCTGATTCTGCAGCGGTGAGAGTAGACATGGATTCTGATTCTGCAGCGGTGAGAGTAGACATGGATTCTGATTCTGCAGCGGTGAGAGTAGACGTCGGCATCACATACGCGTTGCTGGTTAGTGCCATCCTGCTGGACATAGCGTCGCTGGTGTCGGCGGCTGGGTCTGGCTGGGCGTACGCCTTCTTGGTCAGCAAGCCGAGACGACATTGGTGGCTCTACCACGAAGCCGTGTGCAATGGGCGATGGTGCCGGCTTCACGCCGGGCTGGAGTTCCTCCGTCGCCTTGTCAATGCACACGACGGAAGGAAATGGTCCGGCGCCATTGGGCAGCACAACCTGCTGCAGTTCTGTACTAGTAGTGCCCGGCAACAGTCCAAGAAGAAGTACACCGGCCAAACAGTAGTGATTCCTCCCGACGTCATGAAGTTGGTGTTCGACGAGCTGGAAAAAGTGATCCTGAGGACGGAAGAAATGGAGAAGATTAAATCTGGGGTTCCTCGTTCCGGCGACGACGCCGAGCCAAGTGGTGAAACAATGCAGCCAGGCAGCAAAACGAGACCATCAAAGCAGGGGACGTCTGCAACCAACTCGATTGGCTTGATCAAGGCAGAAAAGGGTCTGCACGCAGTGGCTGAGCAGAATCTGGAAGATAAAGATCGGAAATATCTCCAACGCTACATCCGCGACGATATCCAGGAGAGCATCCTCATCTGGCACATCGCCACGGACGTCTACCTTCGCACTCGCGAGGGCTCCAAGAGACACGACACTACGTTCGTGCGAGCAATCAAGCTTCTATCCAACTACATCATGTTCCTCATGGTGGAACACCCAACAATGGTTCCTGGCATTGACCTTCGCAAGTACTACACACAAACTTACAAGAAATTGTCCACCAACTTAGCTGGCAACGCCAATGGCGATCCTGACAGACTAGCCAAAATTCTGGCTCAGGACGAGACCGTAAATCCGGTCTTGAAGCAAAACGATGAAAAGGAAGCCCTTCGCGGAAATGCCCTGTGGCTCGCAACCAAGCTTGCACTCAAGCTTGCCAAAATCAAGAAGTTTGCGAAAACGAAAGTTGACATGGAGACGTTTCTGTTTTACATGTGGGTGGAGTTGCTGCTCTACGTCAGCCACCGGTGTAGCAGGGAATCACATGCCAAGAAGCTTAGCGAAGGCGGCGAGCTGACAACCATCATTTGGCTTATGGCGGAGCAAGCTGGCAAGTTCTACATCGATAAGAAACTCAGTGAAGAAGACAATGTCGATCGACCCACCGAGTCCTGATGCATGTATGACCAGTTTTTATTGTATCTCCTTTATGACTTTATGTCTTCCTTTATGTTGTGTGGTCTATACAATTAATAAACGAGGATGCACTTTTTTTTCCCCTTTTGAGCTCTTGCGCGGAAAACCAAATGAAGGATAAATTAGTCGAGCACCACGAGAGATTAAGGTACACACAATCAAAAGATGCAGAGTGCACAACGCAAAATGAATTAATTACGTAAAACCACGTACGAGACTTACCTACCCCTCTTCGAATCTGAGTTTGATGGCGTTCGATCGATTTCCCAGTTAATCATTCATGGAATATACGTCTGAATGGTATCCCTATCAAGCTTGGAAATTAGTTGCAAGCTACCAGCGCTAGGACAGCAGCAAACAAACGATAGCATGATGATCAACCTTTTTAATCATTTGCGCTATTTTAAGCAAGGATGGCACGAGGTTTGCACTGTGCTTTTGCTAGCCATGTAATAGAAACAAACTAAAGGGACTAAAGCTAACGCACTGATCTATAAACATAAATTGTTTGTACAACTATATCTTAATTATATCACCACATGAGCATCACTACCATAAAAGGGGAATATATGGGATCCCAGTTGCTTGGCACAGCTGTATTTGCAAAAACTCCTTTTCCACATCCTCCAAGTGAATCTAATTAATTAGTAGTTACCTAATTTCCCTGGATGTTTGCTTCTGCCTTCTGGCAAATGCCCAGTGCGGTGATCGGAGTAGTATAAAAATGACCTGCTGATTTACCGTTAAAAATCACGTAGTAGCTAGTTTCAATTAGCTATGAATGCGCTATAGATACTACTCCTTTGTCCCAAAATATGGAGCTATATTTTAGAAGAGTAGAGGGAGTACATATAGCAAAATGTAAAAAGTATATATATAGTTATCGATTCTCGTCATATATATGCAATCGTTAATTGCATGTTTATAGCAACGGGAAGATTTCCTAGTCAACTATCCATCGTCCCATGATATAAAAAAATTTGGATAGATGTGATACTTTTTAGGACTACGAATCTGTACAATCTGAACAAGCTGTCTAGATCGTAGTCATAGGGAAGTGTCACATCGCTCCAAAATCCCTTATATTATGGGATGGAGGGTGTATATATTACTCGTGTTGACACAAATTCCTAACATCTTGTTTGAATAGTAATTTCATCTTAGATTTCAGGATTTGTTTTACATAGATTCAAGAAATTTTTATGACATTTTAAGGCGTGGTAAATTTTCCACGAAATATTAATAGATCAGAATCCTAGAAACTACAAATTAAGCGGATACAGGTTAGTTAAGTCTAACGCATGTGTTGCATTGGTTAGTTAAGTCTAGAGAATAATTGAGAACCCTGCAAATTAAAAATAATTAACTACAAGTCGATCGAGCTGCACAGGTACACACGGGAGAGATGAAACACGTCCTAATTAAAGGAGATAATGAAACACATGCATCAATCTGAGATACTGTAGATAGTTGTCAGTAGGGAGGGACATTTCAATGCGTAGTGGGTCGTAGTTAGCTGGTTTATTTCTTTGTAGTCCTTTTGATATGAAGTGTGTGAGCGTGTTCAGCGAGGATCCACAAAACGGTCGTGAGCTCACCACCACGGCCGAGCTGCTTGGCATGGGAATCCCTTGTACATCGGATGGATACGTTAATCAGCTGACGCACCCAGATGGCATCCGTCACCCCTTTCGGTTTATGATCCGTCCCGTCAGATTCTTTGTCGGACCCCATCAAATCCGGAAACTGCCGGGCAAATTTTTGATGGAGTATTGAGTGAATAGCAGAAGAGTCAGGTTTATTATTCCATCTTAGCAGAAACTGGCCTAGCATGGTTGCCTCCGCCGCAATATTACTCGTGTCATGGAGAACACTCAGAAAGCCGCATGGTGTCGACTTCAGTTTATCAAGTCGTGGTGGACTTTTCACGTA
This sequence comes from Oryza longistaminata, assembly GCA_009805545.1. Lineage (NCBI taxonomy): Eukaryota > Viridiplantae > Streptophyta > Magnoliopsida > Poales > Poaceae > Oryza > Oryza longistaminata. The sequence goes on from CM020181.1 coordinate 333,721, forward strand.
GTAGACTGAGAATCCTTGAAATCAAAGCACTATTAAGCGGTTATACAGCTGAATTAAGTCTAGTGAATAATCGAGAAACCCTTTAGGTTAGTTAACTACAAGTGGACCACTCAGGTACGCACAGGAGATATGCAAAACGAGCTAACTAAATTAAAGGAGATCAAGCACAGCAGTATGAGACGCAGTAGATGTCTCTCAGTAGACAGGAATGCTTGTGTCGTTGCTTGCTGATTTCTTTTCTGTCGTTGGCTTTTTGACTCGAAGTATGCGAGCGTGTTCAGCAAGGATCCACACAACGGTAGTGAAGTCACCACCACGGGCAAGCTGCTTGGCATGGGAATCCCTTGTACATCGGATGGATACGTTGATCAGCTGACGCGCCCACTCCCTGACCATGGCATCCATCCTCACTGCGATTGATGAACGATCTTTACCAACTAGTTCCATCAAAAACGGAAACTGCCTGTCAAATTTTTCCTTTAGTTTTGGGGCATCATGATGAATAGAAGTAATTCTCCCTAGCAGAAACTTGGCTAGTAAAGCTCCCTCCGACAGAACATTACTCGTGTCGTAAAGAACACTGAGAAAACCCTTTTCTGGCTTCGACTCGTCTTTTTTGACGAATTGCCCCTCCTCCTTGTCCATGGCAATCAGGATCTTGGCAAGACGTTTCTCTCTCGTCGTGGAGGAAGGATCACTACCTCGTTTCTCCTTCCATATTCTGGCAAGAGCATCGCTGACAGCGTCATACCGACTGCTGAGGACGAGGCCTGGTAACATGCTGGGTCGCACCGCGACCAGGAACATCATGTAATCCGACAACGCCTTGATCGCCTTCACCTGCTGTTGTGTGGTCCACTCTGCCGACGATGCTTCAATTTCTAATTGCGATGACAAAAGAACGATGTCAGTGGCAATGTGCAAGATAAGGATGGTCTCTTGTAAATCAGGAGTGAATTTCAGGGCAATGTCCGGTTCCTGATGAGCATGCGTATGTTGTACCGGTGCCGCCGCCGGTTGGGGTCCCGCAGCATCCACCACCGCCATCACCTTCACTGGTCGTCGTTGTGGGAAGGGTTTCTTCAAGACTTGCCAGATAGAGTTGAACAACTCGTCCCTGAAATCTCTTGAATCAATATGATTGCCCCTCATGCGCTGGTATTCGTACTCCATCCAGTTCTCCTCCGGTGCTAACCGCTTGAACATGTCGCTCTTCCAGTTCTTGGTCCTTGCCTCGCTCTCGTAGCGAGTGCACTCGTGCAACAAGTTGTACTGCCCAATGGTTTGTGACCACATCCTGTACCTAGTTGGCTTCTTGTTATTGTCAAGCAACCGAAACAGATTCAGATCAGAGACGATGAGGCGACGTATCAGCCGCCATTTCCCTGAGCACAGAAGTGCATGATGAAGCCACGATCGTGGCCTCTCATCCAGGAACGAGTAGAACCATGTCGACGCCACCGCTCGGAGAAGCCATTTGATGTCCAGGACGACCATGCCGGCCAGCAGGACATAGGTGATCACGACGTCGGCCGTCGCCTGACCTTCCTTGCTGTGGAGCCAAAACAGCACGAATGCCGCCGTCGCGGCGATCGGAGAGGCGAAACGGAGGATGTAGCCTTTCCATGAGTGCACCACGGCCGCCTTGGTGTAGATGAGGTCATACATGAGGGAGAGCTCCATGTTGACCACCGCGTACAGCTTCTCATCCCATGAATCAGAGAGCGCTTCTTGTTCGTCCGCATTATTTTGGTCCAGAAAATCGATGAAGGCGTCCTTGGTGATGTCTAGCATGTCATGAGCAGCCAGAAGGATTTGCTCATCATTCGGCTCCCTGCCTCCACGCCTCGCGATCTGGAGGCTGTTTCGTACTGATTTTGTACTGTTGTTCTTCATCTTCATCTTCTTTCTCGAGCTTTGCATGCTCTTCAGGTTGCCCTGCATCAGCGCTTGGTATGCCCCCTCCCAATACTTGCCGATGGCCATCAACAAGACGAGCGAGGAGACCCCGAGCATGGCGTCGCCGCCATTGCTGATGATGAAGGAGATGTTCTTCACCAGGAAAGGGAATGGTGACGCCGATCCAAGCAGCTGATACCACACGCCAGCCTGCTGCCGCCTCGAGAGAACGGTGTCCTCCAAGGAGTAGGCGGTGAAGTTGTCAGGCATGCCGGCGTGCAGCAGCATGAACGCCACCCAGAGCGTCACCTGCTGCTCTTTCTGTGGCGTGCTGCCGACGGACAGTGTGCCCAGCACGGTGACCGGAGCCCAACGGGCAAACTGGTTCGCTCCCCACAGGATGAACATCCGCACGCCGGTTGGTTGATGGCGGCGGAGTCCAGCGAAGAAGACGAGGAAAAAATGAGCAACGAAGCTGAAGATTACCAATCCCCGGAGCGACGAAATAAACTGTAGGATGAGCAGGAAGGTAATGATCCATCCAGGCATTGCCCCTGCTAATAGTGCATTTGTTAGTTGAGTGCGAAAATATACTGTGGAAACCATGAAAACTCGAATAAACCACGACAGAAAGGTTATCTAAAACTACGTGGAAAAAAATCCCACATGTAAATAAGATGATGTTCAATAGCAGTATAAAAAGTCTTGTCCAAATTCAACTTCATTGGCGAGACAAAAAAATGACAATTTTAATTTTCAAACAAATCGCCAATACTATTTTCTACTTGAAAGATATGTTAGTTTTAGTCTCAGAAAAACTTAACCAACTTGGATAAGATTTTCTACACGACCATTGATAGCCATCTTATCTACACTACACATGTGGGATTTCATTTGTGTGGTATATATGAGATTTTAGTTAGATTGAGTTTCCACCGTATATTTGGCCTAGTTAAATAGGAAGAAAGTTTAACGTAGACAAACTAGATGAATTACAAGCAGCACAACAACGAGACGTACCAGGCGCTGGTTGAAATCGACGGCGTTACTGTTGCCACTGATGGACTATACGCGCGTACACCTGACTGATATTTATCTCTATCATCAAGTTTGGAATCTACAAGTGCTAGAACAACAGCAAACAAGATGTACACTGGTGCCTTGGTGGGTTTAACAATGCCTGTACCCACACAGGGGATTTATAAGATCTGGGCATTTCATTAGTATATCTGTTCTTGCATGTGCTTTACATTTCATTAGCCAAAAGTAGTTCACAATTATGATCAACCTTTTTAGTAATTTACTCTATTCTATGCAAGGATGTACTAGGTAAACAAACTAAAGGGATTAAAGGTGAAGCACTGATCTATAATTTTTTTGTACAACTACCTCTGAGCACCACATGAGCATCACTAGTTCACCACCATTCCGGGGAATATATGGGGTCCCGGTGTATTCTGCTACACAGCTGGATTTGCTAAAACTGATCCTCGTCCACAACCTCCGAGTGAATCTAGTTAGTTAACTAATTCCTTTGAAGGATGTTCTCTTGTCAATATTAAAATATCTATCTATCTTCTATCTATTATATACTAAAAATCCATTAAACTTCCTAAAAACGCTCTCATGCCGCCACATGGCGCTCTAAAAACGCTCTCAAGCTGCCATATGGCGCTATAATAAAATAGAGAAAATCTTAGAAATTCTGAGAAAAAGAAAAAAAACTAGCCCTCGATTTTTATTTAAGTTGGTGGATCCATTAGTTTACACCGTTAGATTAGATCCATTATAAATAGTAATCTATCTCTCCTGATTTACCATGTAATACTTACCTAAATATAATGGCCGGAATAAGCCAAGAAGGCATATACTTACGTACGAGTTAAATAGAAAAAGCATACTGCATGTATACGTACTACGTACTACTAGAACTTCCTCTGTATTTTTTAAAAAACATTGCCAACATTAAATATTTAGTGAAACTACCGAAAGAAAACAACGATTTTAAACTAGATTTTTCTATTATACTTCCTCTGGATTTTTTTATTTTCTTTATGATGATCAACGTCAAATATTTAATGAAGGTGGTAGCATAAGAAAAATATATTACTTCATAAAACATACACACCCAAAAATAGATCTATAATATAATATAAAATATCAAATAAACATATCATTTCACACCACAATTGTTGAGTATAGATAGATTTTATTTGCATCAATGGGCCTACATTGATAGTTCAAGATGAAACAACGAGTAATTAAAATATTACTTGGGACATATTGTCAGAAACTCAAATAAAAAAATGTATTGTTTAAAAATATGTTGCATTTTTTCTCGCAAAACACAGTTACCCGTTAATGACTCAATTAATCTACGCTTTTGATTTGTATATATTTAGTAATAAATTTAAGGTTGAGTTGTAAAGTGTTTATCAGATTGGCTCATTTGCTTTTTTCTATAATTTTTTTTAAAAAATCTATTTTAATGTTTGTAATATTTAGTACTTAATTAATATTGCATTTATGACCTACATTGTTTTCCGTGCCCGGCATAAGCTCAACCAATGAGATAGAATGTAGCTTAAGTAGGAGATAAATTAGATTATTTACTATATAATTTAAAATTAAATAATCAAGTTAACTACATTATTAAAAAATTCATTACTTTGGATCACACATATTTAAGAAAAAAGCAAATAAGTTTTGTTGTCTCCTTGCTATTTCTTAGCTATTAAACTAGAATAAAAACAATAGACAATGTTGGATTTTTTTTAGAAACACAGCACACGCACACCCTACCCTTTTGAGTACCTCCAAAAGACTAAGCCAGCACATTTTGAGACTGAAGATGTCACCACGGGCGTCTCGCTGTCGACAGGTATGTCACCTACCACTGAAAGAATAATTAGTCGTAACTGTGAACACCCGTGTCAAGTCTAGGACTTGAACATGGCCATGTTTCACCAAAAGAAACCTAACCAATTAATTGAGCCGCGCTCGCTTCACAATAACGTTGGATATTAAAATAACCATAATTTTTCAGCTACATTACTGGAATACTTATATGCCTTTTAGACCGGTGAACTATTAGTTATAACCGTTAGATCTATCTTATATAAAAGTTAAGCATGTATTCATGGTACATGATATTTCCAAAATATTATTGTGCAATTATATTTCGTTATTATCGTATTCATATTAGGTCGCATGGAGCCTCTCACCCACCCTACTTGAAATGTTCATAGATGGATCGCCTCTCAAACTACATCAATCGTATTAGCCTATATAAACCCATACATTTAGTGGAGCTTCATGTCCCACCCAATTCATCCCTTAATGAACTATTATAATAGATATCCATTTACTTTCGCTGACATGTTTTCTAAAAAAAAAGTCTACTTTATTTTCAAATGATAAAGAAGATTATAAATAATTGCTTATAGATATTATTTAAATATGATATTACTAATAGGTTAGAAACTTATTAAGCAATTAATGCTGATGAAAACAATTTAATATCTCACGGCAGATGTTCTCCGTTTAATATTTTGCTCTTATACTTATCTCAAACATAGCGTACGATGCATTCCCACGCGAATGCGCGGGCTACCTTCCTAGTTAATAAAATAATGAAACAAAAATCACTACTAAAAGAAGTCATTGGTGCCGGTTGGGAAACACCAAACGTGCTGGATTACCAAACCGGCCGGCACAACAGAGGGAAAGAAGCACAAATTGGATGAGAAAGGACTCGCAGGTGCCGGTTTAAGAACAGCTCAGCTCAATTCGAGCACAGCCGATGCTTCAAAGACAAAGAAAAAAAAATCTAACAAAAAAGAGACTAGTACACATCAAAGGAACAACAAGTACATACATCAGAGAATCAAACATTCACGTGAGAGAATCAACAAGTTTGAGGAGGAGGAGCCCCAGACGGTCCACCGTGGCAACGTCATAGAGCAGCAGGAGCGGCTCAAGGAGCAGCGGCGGTAAGGGGGCAAGGACAGCGAAGGTGCCATGGCACAGGAGACGTGGTTGACGTTGACTGATGCCAGCACTCCTCCCGCTCCCCTACCCGACGAGGTCGACAGCGCCGCAGGGTGCTGCAGCGGTGTATGACGAGAGAGGATGGCAATGTCTCCGTGGTGCAGGAGGCGTGATTGACAATGACAAGCGCCGGCACTCCCCCCGCTCCCCCACCCAATGAGGACGACGACATCACGAGGTGCCCCTATGCTGGCTCGGCCCCATCGGTGCCGCACTACCCCTTCTGACTCCGTTAGCCCTGAAGGCAGAGGGGAGGTGGTGGCCTGGTGAATCACGGCTGGTTATTTGGGGAGGAGAAGACGAAATGAGGAGGAGAAAAGGGAGGTGGTGGCTTGGGGAAGAGGAAGGAAAGGGAGAGAAGCACGAATTGTACGAGTAAGGATAAGGACACATAAAGAGAATAAGAAGGAAGCGAAGAGACCGAGGAGATAAGGATGAGAAGACGGGAGATAGGCGTCGGTTGCATTGAAAACTGACACTTCTACCTCGTAGGAAAGTGCCATTTTTTAATAGGGACCGGCAACTATTTGAATAGAAAGGTGCTGGCATTTGCCGCTGGCACCCCCGCAGGAGCCCGTGTAGGCGAGAAAAGCATTATAAGTACCAGTTTTAGCTATTCTAACACATATTGTGCTGTCTCCTTTTGCCTTTTTAGCAGTGAACGTGACACTACGATAGAAAAACAACATTTGTTCAGGTAGCATATAAACCATTTACATTGACATTTTCCTCTCCACCTACAACCAAGAGCTTGCGAAAATCGTGAAAACATCCATCATCGGAAACGCTTCTTGATGAGGACATCATTTGCTTGGATATGCCCATAGCTACCTTATATATTCATCAACCAAGGGTGCATGCTTTCTATCCAAGATCTACATGTTATATATTTGAACATACATTCTTGTATTATGAGTTTTACATGTCCTCGTTTGCTGAGGTATCTCTTTTGGATAAAGTGAAAAAGACCGAGTACAAAGTATGCATGGATGATAAAAAAGTTAATTGGGGACCAAAACAAGACCTCCACAAATCTACTCCTATAACACACGACGTCCCTTTTGATCACTGGCAGGTCTAATGGGTGGTCTGGATGATCCTGGACCACCCAAAAGTAATCCAGCCCAAGGAATCGAAGCTCTCGTCGTTCCGTCTCCCCTCCTGCCTCCTCACGCGGCCGCAATAAGATCAGATCGATTAGGCAGACCAGCGACCAATCGAGTGCATCTCTGCTCCCTCTTCGTGATAGTGACTCCACGTCTCTTCGGCATTCCGCCTCCTCCGACTTCGCGCGCGTATCTGCCGGTGTCTACCGACGGCGACAGTAATAAGGGCACTAGGGCAGTGTGCGCAACAGGTGTTGCAGCAGGGCGACACGGCAGCGGCGTGTGGAAAAAGGTATAGACAAGGGCACTAGTGCACATGATCATTATTATTGACCGGCTGATTAGAACATTAGGTCTTCTAGTTCTGGACTTGTTCTTCCTTTTTTTTTTATCTATCATATTTCTGTTTTGTCGCTTCTCATTTAAACTGAACTAGTGTTTGTTGAAAGATGAAGAAGTATGAAGATGTTGTATCTCTTTTTGGAAACATGCAGCAAAGAGAAATGATTCCCTTCTCACATTTATTTGTGTGATATTTTCTTCCAAGAGAATGAAGGAGATATAATGAACACTGTCATGCTTACTAGAAAGCCGAAAGCGCACACCTCACGAGAAAGTACGGTAATTTTACTTAAACTTTTCAAGAATTCTTTAAGTTAATATTTTTCTTAATAGTTATTACTCGTCCGTTTTAGGTTACAAGACGTTTTGACTTTGATTAAAGCCAAACTGCTTTAAGTTTGATCAAGTTTGTAGAAAAAATTAGTAATATTTTCAACCCAAGACAAATTTTTTATGAAAATATATTTAATTATTGATTTTATGAAACTAATTTAGTGTTATAAATATTAGTATATTTGTCTATAAACTTAGTTAAACTTGAAACAGTTTGACTTTGACCAAAGTCAAAACGTCTTATAACATGAAACGGAGAAAGTAGTTTTTAAATCTTTTTAAGACATCTTAGATATGGTAAGGTATGTAGATGTTGCCATGTGTCCACATCCGACGCATGGGAAGCTGTACCCACTCCCACCACATTCTGATAAACTCAACAGAAGGGTATCGACGTCATTTTAATAGCGTTGTGTCATGACGGTTTACGCAATCCACTCAACCACCTTCTACGATGTCTTGTTTTCATCCCATATGTTAGGAAGTATTTCTTTTAGCTGGACATCATCCTCGTACTGCAAGTTATCAATGAAGGCACCCTTGGTGATATGGAGATTGCCATGAGCAAACCAGCATGATTTGGTCACTATCTGCCTTGCTGCCACTCCTTAGGGCATCCACAATTTAGTGCAAAAATAGTTCATAAGCAATATAACATTTCGTTCAGCCACCTAGCAATATTGTGGAACGACTAGCAATATTGTAGAACCACTAGTCCATAGCAAAAAAAAATAACAAAAGCTACCCATATATAATCATATGGGCCGCCAGTAGAGAATAAAATATGTTATTTGTCTCTACTTCCTCTCTTCTGTTAGGCCCTGTTTGATTCAGCTTAGGATTATTATAATCTGGATTATTAGGAATAAGTTGAAACAAACAGATAGCTTATTATGATGGATTATGATAATCTATAAGCTAGATTACTATAATCTAATAATCCACTCTAAAGGTATTTATTTTAGATTATTGGGTTGCTAACAGCTAACAAACAGCTAATAATCCAGAGAAATAAACAGCTCATAGCTTATTCTATGTCGGTTTATTATAATTAATTATTCAGCTTACATTAATCTGGCTGAACAATCTAGATTACAAAAATCTTAACCCGAAACAAACAGGGCACTATTTACATCTATATACATCGTGAAGTTTACAATAGTTAAAGCTTATATATGTGGTCCCATATATATGGAATATTTTCGCTATATATATTATTGTTGCCCTTAGCTAGGCTTCGGGGGCTTGTTTTTACTCTTCTACTTGGACCCTCGTTGCTTGAGCTTCGCATGTTTTCCAGTTGCCACGCTGCAGCGCGAAAAATGCTTGCAGATGGCCATACAGTAGATGATCGAGGAGACCCGCAGCATGGTCTCGCCGCTGCTGACAAACACGTTTGTTTACAGGATATATCCTGGTGAAACTAGAGAACGCCGTCTTCCAAGGATAAGCGGTGATATTGTCCGGCATACCTACACATTGGTGGAGAAATCATCTTTACTCCCGGTTGGGAACCCTCCTTTAGTCCCGGTTTTCCAATCGGGAGTAAGAATCCGAGACTTTAGGACTAAAGATGTATCTTTAGTCCCAGTTGGTACTAAAGAGAGGGATCAACCGGGACAAAAGAGACAATAGCGTACAAGATGTTCCCTTTTTCTTTTTCTTTTTTCCTTTTTATTTTCTCCCAAATCAAATAGGCAAATCACCCAATCAATCCCCAAATCAAAGTAACATCCCAAATTCACATCACCAAATTCACATCACAAATCATAAAGTTACTTATACACACAAATCAAATACATCACAATATCCTAAGAAATTACTCAAATACATCACAGATCCAAATAATAAATCACAAATTTGTAACTTCTCAGTCAAATACATCTCAGTGAATCATCACAATTTTTTTTTTAAAAAAAAGGAATGCTGCTGCTGCCGCCGCCGGCCGCGGCCTCGCCGCCCGCCA
>CM020181.1:346409-387651 GCA_009805545.1 Oryza longistaminata
TACTCTATTTCTAATTAATAGTATTTCCTTATTCTTAATTCCGAATTTCTATTATTTCTTAATTGTATATCTATATGGACTCTATACTCTACTTCTAATATTCTTCTGAATTTCCATTATTTCTTAATTGTATTTCTATATCGACTCTAATCTCCTCTTCCAATATTCCTTATTTTTTAGTTCCGAATTTTAACTATTTCTAAATTGTATTTCTATATGGACTCTGTTTTTTTCTTTTTCTCCCATTAATATGAGAATTTCTAGGCCATAAGAACGAACGTGGAGGCTCCTTTTTCTATTTCTTTAAAAAGTTAATAGATGCTTGTACCCTGTCAAGGATTTATAGTCACTACTACAAAGAAAAAGGATATGTGTCGGTTGCCGACCGCAAATGGGTGTCGACTTTGACCATTGGAACATTTGAGTTCTCTCAAAGGTGCCGGTTTATGAACTGGCACATATGACGTCCCAGGAATAAAAAAAGCCAACAAAACCCCTTCACCCGAACCTGATTTCATCGCACTTTTAATTACATTTAATCCAAGAAAATACAAGAACACTAAGAACACAAGAACATCAACAACACAAGCAACAAAACGGGAGGGGAGGGCGCCACCGCTGCCTCCCCTCCCGCCGGATCTAGCTGAGGGGAGGGCACCACCGCCACCTCCGATCTGCCTGGTTGCCGCCGCCTCCCGTCATGCCGGATTTGGTGGAGGGGAGGGCGCCACCGTCACCTCCAAGTTGCTGGGCCGCTGGGTCGTCGCCGCCTCCCCTTCCTCTGGATATGACAGAGGGGGAGGGCACCACCGCTGGGTGGTGCGGTGGAGAGAGAGGGAGTGAGAGAGAGCTGAGAGTGGGAGAGATGGGGGATAGGGGAGGAGGCAGATAGGATAAGAGAGTGAGACAGAGGGATAATAAAAAGACAGAGAGAGTGAGGGGTAATAAAAAGGGAGAGAGAGGTGGAAAGAAGCCATGATTCGGCTCAATCAATTGGGTTTCTTAATAGGTGCCAGTTTTTCATAAAACCGACACTTATAGTATAAATATAGTTTTGGTTCTTAAAAAAGGGGACCTATAATATTGTAGGTGCCGGTACATATAAAAACCAACATTAATTAATACTATAGGTGTTGGAGGTACGTCACGAGGGCTTTCGGCCGACCTGCCAAAACCATCTAAACCATTAAACATCGGCTAAGTCCCAGACGGACACCAAAGGCGAAGCCGGATGACGAAGACTAAGGGGCTCGCCGTCAAGCCAGGGCGAAGCCAGGCAATGAAGGCCGAAGGGTTCACCACCAAGCTCGTCAATCAACCGAAGATCCACCAAGGGCGAAGGCCCGTAGGGCAAAGCATAAGGCTGTCACCCAAAGTAGAAAATGCCTTTGGCTAAGGGCTTGGGAGACCCAGCGGCTCATACAGGCCCTTCACTAACTATTGGGCTGGCCCAAGAAGGTTGCCTTAGGGCCCATGAGTACAAAAAACATTGTATACCCATTGAATGTCCCTATCATAAGGGTAAGCATGTAAATTGCCCTGTATTAACCAAACCCTAGAGGGTATGAGCCTATAGTAGGACTATAAATAGCCTCCTAGGGCCATGTAATGGGAGGACCTCAAAAAATTTTACCAATTAATATATTGCTTACCTATTCGACAACAGGTGGCGCTGACCGTGGGGAACCCAGAGCGAAACCACAGATGCCACCGAAGAAAACCATGAAAGAGAGAGTTGCACCTAGGCGAAAGGAGGGCGACGACAGAGTGGAGATGGGCGAAGAAGGTGTGGAGCTCCCAACCGCCAAAGACGGTGGAGTTCCGCCCCCGGGGGCGATGCAGGCGATCCCGCCTTTGGCCCTAGCTGCAGCCCCAACCGCTGAAGTGTTGACCAGGGCAGCGGCTTCGACCTCTCAAGCTGCAGCATGAGCGGCCGCAGCGGCGAAGGCCCCTTCGACTGTCGCCGCTGCCCCATCTCAAGCAGCAGCTTCGACCCAAGTCACGACTTTGACTCAGCAGGTGGCGGCTTCAACTCAAGAAGGTATCGACCTCGAAGCCCAAGCTGAAGCCGAGATGGGGGCGAAGCGCCAAAACATGAACAAGCGGCAAGACATGTTTCGCCAAATGCGAGAGCAGCACCAAGAGTACGAGGCGGCGAAGCAAGTCAAGCCGGCCCCGGTGCCCCTCCTGACTTCGACAGCAATGATTATCACCCAGGCCCCGACCACCCACCAAGCTTTCGGCCAAGTTGTTCCACCTTATGCGGCACATCCTTCGACCATGACCGGGCAGGCCTACCAAGCTCTGGTGTACGTTGCCAAAACTGCAACGACCGTTGCTGCGCGGCCAGCCCCTCACACTTTCACGACGCTAGTTCGGCCGGCAGTGACGCAAGTACAGCCGGTGAAACCTGTCCAAGCGTAACACGCCGCCGTGGAAGCAGCTTCGACCTTACAAGCTCAGTTCCGAACTTTCCTTCAACAGCTCAATCAACCCCACACCATTCCAAGACCAACTCCCTTGGCGCATGCCGTAGGGGTTCAAGTCAAGTTGCTCCGGTTTGGTAGCCGTCAAGTCAGTTCGGCAACATGCACCATGCGAATCCACCATGTCAAGGAGCAATGACCTTGCAGCAAGCGTCGAACTTCGAACATAACAGCATAACTCAAAGCACCTTCGACCGACATTCAAGGGATGATCACCGGTTTTGGCTCAACACAACAAGCGAACTAGCCGAATCAGGATGCCATGCCTTCGACCCAACCAACACAGTTCGACCCGAGCATGGTGACCTAGGCGATTTCGATAGACATGCAAGGAGTGCTGATCGGAACCGGACCTCAGTCGAACTCGATGGCTCAACCACACGTGTAGGCAATAGCTTTGCCATTCGCTGCCCCGTACCCGAGCTTGAACTCACCTTTTCAAGGCGCAATGAGGAGGGCCGGGGGCGAAAGGAGGCTACCGTTAAGCTGGGGGCTCAAGAATCATCTCATCCCACCCCAGTTCAAGTACCCACCCGTTGCAAGGTACTCGGGCGAATCAGACCCCAGCGAATTCTTGTCAATCTACGAGTCTGCGATCGAAGCAGCTCACGGCGACGAAAATACCAAGGCAAAGGTAATACATCTTGTGCTCGATGGGATAGCCCGCTCTTGGTATTTCAATTTGCCATCTAACAACATATAATCATTGGAACAACTTCGTGATGTCTTTGTTCTTAACTTCCGAGGCACCTACGAGGAGCCAAGAATGCAGCAAGACCTCTTCGGTATTCGCCAGAGGCGCGCTGCCAAGTATAAGACATCACAGAGGCATCCATCATCAATGTTGCTTCGACAGAGCTCCTTCCAAGTGACCTCACAAGAAAGATAGGAAGGAAAGAGCCCCAAACCATCGAGCACCTGTTTCTCATCATCAACGGCTACGTGCGCGGCGAAGAGGACACAAAGAGAAGGCTGGAGATACAAGCCGACTATGACAAGGCCACCACGGGTGCGCAAGTAAAGATGCAAGCAGCCGAAGTCATGCCGCCGATGAATCGCCAACTGTAGCCGACGAAACAAGTGCCGGCTAAGCTCGCATGACATGGAAGAAGTTCATGGCCGAACATGGAAAGGCGGTGATGGCAGTCGAAGAGGTCCAGACCCTCCGTAAGAAGTTCTACACACACCAAGCCACCAACAACCAGCAGCCTTTTCGCAAGAAGGTCAAGAAGGATCTGTGCTGCGTGTTCCATGGGCGCTCTGCGCTGCTGAAACATTCAGTAGCAAGGCTATCATCAAGCGCCAAGACCGCAACAAGTAAAGGCCGAAGAGGTACCCCATGAACCTGTTCAAGAAAGAACGCCTCCGGCCGAACATCGGCAAGACGTCCCGCGAAGAGTTATCCATGTGACCACAAGGGCAGATCCGCCTTCGCAATCGTTGAAGCGGCAGAAAAAGATGCAGCTTCGTGCAGTGCGCAACATCGCTTCGGCGGGCGATGGTGCCCCAAGATGCCTTGCCCAGCAAATCTCATTCGGGCCGGAAGACGTCGAGGGAGTACTGTTCCTGTATCAAGACCCGTTGATTATCTCGGCGGAGATAACAAGCTTTGAAGTTCGGTGAATCCTGGTGGATGGCGGCAGTTCGGCAGATGTCATCTTTGTCAGGGCATACGCTAGGATGGGACTCCCGAGCTTGGCCCTCTCTCAGGCGCTCGCTTCGCTTCACTACTTTGGGGGCGAAGCGGTGCAAGTAGCGAATTCGTCAGTCCCGCAGCAGGTAGCGAATTGCTGCTTTACCTCACTGCTTCACCCGTTGCTGTCAGCGCGGCTTTGGTACATGAAATCGATGTGGGCCAGAAACCAGTGTACTTTGTGCCCGAAGGACTACAAGTGCAAAGACCGGATACATGGAAATGGAAAAACTGGCATATTCTCTGGTGATGGCTTCTAGAAAGCTAAAACACTATTTCCAAGCCCATAAGATCATAGTGCCTTCGCGGTACCCAATAGGCGAAGTACTGAGGGGTGAAGAAATCACGGGGCGATTGAGCAAGTGGGCAGCTGAATTGTCTCCTTTCGACCTAGACTTTGTTGCCCGCACTACAATCAAGTCTCAAGTCCTGGCCAACTTCTTGGCCGAATGGACACCAGCGTTCGCCCCCGAGCCCGAGCCGATAGAGAAGCCATGGGTTACGTATTCAGATGGCTCGTGGTCTCACAAGGGGCGAGCGCTACGGTCACCCTCAATTTGCCAGGGGCTGTGCTGATCCGCTGTGCCGCAAGGCTACAGTTCGCCATGACTAACAATACCATTGAGTACGAAGCCGTGCTCATGGGCCTCAGAAAGGAGAAAACACTTGGGGTTCGGTGCTTGCTAATCTGAACAGACTCAAAGCTTGTGGCCAGTCAAGTGGACAAGTCTTTTGAGGCGGAATAAGAGGGCATGAAGAGGTATCTGGAGGCGGTTCGATCCATGGAAAAGTGTTTCGCCGGGGTAACGGTCAAACACTTATCGAGTGGTCAGAATGAAGAGGTCGATGCCTTGGTGAAGGAACTTCCTTCTTTATTAATAGTCACCACGTCTAAGTTATTAATTACTACTCTAATACTCGTACAGGAACTTCCTTCTTTATCCAGAGTCCTAGTACTAGAGCACTTAGTATGAATACTAAACAATGAACCCGCAAAGATGGAAATATATATTACTTAAACTAAGTAATTAAATAACATAAGAAAGGAACACGAATGCTTACTTTATAGAAGAAGTTCTCCGAACCCGGAGCAGAGTGTACCGACAGCTCCCGTACTCCTCCCGAATTCCTCCTAGGAAGCTACACTCGTCGAGGAAGAAGACAGATGAGCTCCAAACTTCCAGGCACTCCTCCAGAGCTTCCCTTCACTCTCCACACTATTCTAATGTACAAACGATACAATAGAGCCTCTTGTAATTCAGCTCAAAGTTGTGTGCCCTTGAAGTGAGATAAAGACTTCCTTATATAGGCTCCAAATGACGGTGAGGGGTATGGGAAATGACCAAAACACCCTGCAACCACCTTAGGGGAGAAATCCGAGTCGTCCAGGTGAAAGCAGATGGCGGGAAGCGCCAGGATTGGTTCGGCCGAACCCAAAAACTCTCCTCCCGGCCTCTCCTTCTGCCGGGAGGTTGCTTATTGGGCCCCCAACAACCTGGATTATGTTTTGGCCCAATTGGGCCCCCAACAACCTGGATTATGTTTTGGCCCAATTCTAAATGGTTTTTATTGACTTATTGGGCCCCTAATCCGTGTAAACGCGTCCTGAATGCGCGGAGGTGTATTTTGTCGCATGACGGATGGTTTTCTCCTCAAATTACCTGCATACACATATTTCACCAACACTAGTGGAAATGATTAGTAATAATCCCTACCACTAAGTTGGTACCATGTTTTATTTCATTATATGCAGGTATTGATGGTCATATATTATGATTTAAGGACTGTCAACACCCGTGGAAAGATTATAATAGAGAGAACCGTACTAATAATTTATATATTAATTGTAATAACAAAGTCTAGGCAGGGGTTAATATAATTAAAAGGGTAGAGTGACACTAAGCAGAATCATTTATACTCTCATTCATAATTATCTAAGCTAAGTGGAAAGAAAATAGAAAGATTATATTCCTATACTTCTAATAAACATCCACATTATACATACATCCTCGTTATATGATTACTTAGCTAATACCCTCTTTTCGATGCCCTATTGGTGCTTTGAGAAGCCACCCCTGATTGCCGAGTTCCTTACGACAATCCGTCAAGACCATCCAACCGGGACTAAATGTGGAGGTGTACCCTCCCCAGGAAATTAACTTAGGACTATATACACGCGCGGAGGAATACCCATACTGAGCTGTCACCATCAGCGACCCACCTCGCTTCCGCAGAATATAACCCCAAATAATAATATCCAATAATCTAAACACCACGCTTAGATTACTAAATACTACTGTAATATCACCGTCATGACATAGAGTCATCGTAAATACGATCATTATACCTACACCATTGCATCTTCCAGATAAGCTAGCATCATAATAAATATAACTCAGATATGTAAGAAAGTTGGTATTCATATACTTGGAAAGTAGTACAATACCAGAGTAGTATAAAGAACAATATTCTAAATAAAGTACATGTCTTACAAAAGAAGAAAAAGCTACTAGAGCCATACCCGAATTATTCCAAAGACTCCGAGGACTGAAGATTCTATTCTATTTCTATTCCACTATACTCTAGGGACTATACTAAACTTGAGAGATGTATGAAGCTTCTTGCTTGGGGTGTGTCTTGAAATGGAGAGAGTGAGGGGTTTATATAGGCTGGTAATGACAGTTGGAAAGGTCGGTAATACCCACCAACTGTCATTGGCATTGCGACTGGTTCGGCCGAACCCAGGGTTGGCCCAACCGGCCCAGTTCCTAGTAGGCGGCCTCCTCTCCTGTTGCTCACTTCAAACTTGTGAATTTTGGCCTAGTTGGTCATGTCATTTCTGAGTTCTTGGCCCATCCATTGATAAGTTTGATTCTCGACATCGTCCAATTGATTGATCGTCTATTTTGATATCGATTATCCTCCATTTTATGTTCATTCTATGCAATAGGTTAGTAATCATAGTGCTAGTGGAATATTTATTAATTAAACACAAATATGCATTGCAAGCATAACTACTTCTCTTCTATTTTGTTAGTATTGACGGGCGAAACTGATCGCTAACGACCGTCAACATAGTGTCGCTCGAACTCCTGGAGGGGGTAAGAGTCGAAGCTCTAGAACACATGCTAAAATACGCCAATGACACTTCGGCGTCATACAACAAGAAGGTTCGACCGACAGAAATTCTACTTGGCCAACTAGTGTTGAAGAATGAGGCGAACCAGGTAGCTGTTGGGAAGCTGGAATCATAGTGGGAAGGGTCGTATCTCGTCAAGCACAGATCTCGAACAGACTCCTTTCGGCTAGCAACTCTAGAGGGCGAAGAGCTAGACCATTCTTGGAATGCTGCTTCGCTCCAGAGATTCTATGTGTGAAATGGGTGGCACCCGATTCGCTAATTGTAAATATGTACGTACAATATTGTAAGCCTTCAGCACAAAAATACAAAAGAAGGGAAAATGAAAAAAAGAAAAAAGCTAGATGTAGGGCTATTATCCACCTTGGAGGCCCAAACCAGTATAAAAATCCTTGTGTGTCTAACATTGAAACAATGACAGCTCGGTTTCAGACATAAACACCGATCATTGCTCCAATAGGCTCGAAACTTAGACGTTACAAGTTTAACACTAGAAACAGTCGAAGCGAATGAAGAGAGTTGAAAAGTCGAAGTAAGTCCTTTAGCTAAAACATTAAAAAGGGGGCCGAAGCGTCGCTATGCTTCGAAACATATTCGAGCATTAATTTTAGCAAAAGGAAACATAGAAACAATAAAGTTGTACTTGGCAAAAGCTCACATTATTCACCAAACAAATAAAATACTTTACAAGTATATTACATCTTCGGCATCACTAAACCTTCCCCTCGCCCCGATCGACGTGGTGAACTAGGTTCGTCATCGTTGCTAATATTGTACTCGACTCTAAGGGGCGAAGGGGATACAATGCATGCCAAACTATATCAACTACGGACAATGGCCTCTTGCTGATCGGATCTCTTAAAATCTCGCCAAAATCAGGCGATGTCTTCACTACATTCGACATGGCATCGGTCGTAGTCCTCAAAGGTTCGCACGGGGTGCTTCCGCATCTAGCCAGCCACCTTAAGCACCTTGTAAC
The DNA here is from genome assembly GCA_009805545.1 of Oryza longistaminata. Lineage (NCBI taxonomy): Eukaryota > Viridiplantae > Streptophyta > Magnoliopsida > Poales > Poaceae > Oryza > Oryza longistaminata. The sequence continues at coordinate 354,707 of CM020181.1, forward strand.
TATTGCCATTTATTACCATTTCGCTATATATAGGCCGGCACGAATACCTAATTTTCGGCAGGCCTTTGTAAGCGACAAACATCTCGTCAGCGCTTCGCCAATCCCTGAAAGGGGGCTGAACAGACCTTTTACATTGTGCTACCTACGAAAGGTACAAAGCACGTGGGGTGAATCACCCTCAGGAAGGGAGGAGAGAATAACAATTAAAAATAAACAAATAGAAACTAAAGTTTAATAAATCAACACATCCTTCTGCCAGCACTCTTTACGCCAAGCACGAAGAGTGGCAGACATGGGACCCGATTTCTCCAGCCAGTCTCCCTTAGCGAACTCCAGGAATTTGGCGACATATTCGCACCCATTCTCCTGGAGCACTCCAAGCATGAAAGCTGCCGAAACATGGGCACAACAATCACCGTAATTGCTGGCAGTCACGGCCACGGCGCCTCCGGATTGTTGCGTCCACTCAGAGAAGTCCAACACAGAAGCGTTTTCGCCCGGAGTCCCGTCGGCCTAGGCACCCAAGTCATGGAGGGCAAGCCGAAGAGTATAGCTGGCCACCTTGGCCGACTCCGTGATCTCGGCGATAGAGCGGCCTTTGCCCGGTCCAGCTCCTGGCGAAGGCGGTTCATTTTTCCTTCGGACGAATTATAGTAGTCCAAGAGGGTGGTGTTCTGGTGCTTCGCCTTCCCCAGGTCCTCCTTCAACCTCTTTTTTTTGGCCTTAGCCTGTTTAAGGACTTCGGCCAGCACCTCCCTCTCCTGGTCCTTTCAACCCAGGTCTCCCTCGAGCCTACGGAGACGGTCCTTGTACCCATCAAGACGGGCCCGAACGGACTGCTCCGTGCTGAAGTGGGCTGCACTAGCATTTCAAAGAAAATGGGGGAACGGAAAAGTTATCGGAAAATATACAAGCTATGCGTGCACGAAGAGCAATAAAAAAATGCTAGATTAAAGGGCATACCTGAACGAGTAGGCTTTTCACCACCATACATCCATCGTTGAACTCGTTCAGCTCGGTGAACGGGCTAGGCCCGCCGGCCGGCGAAACGAGTTGACTTACCGCATCAACGAAGGGGATGAGCTCCGAGCGGGTCTCGAAACGGGGAACCAACAATTAATTGTTGTCGGAGGCGGAGGTCTCAGCGGCCGGATGCTTTTCGGTCCTTAAGCTTAGGGGCGAAAGAACCAGTATTTCTTGTGCTTATTCTTATCATACTATTTCTTGCGAACCGGTATCAAACCTGCATACATGCCATATGGATTATACGATACTATTTCTTGCACTTATTCTTATGATTCTCCTGTAGCCATCTCCAGTTATATATCAATAAGACAATTATACTTTTCCCCTAAACAAAAGGACAATCCATGTTCATCTGTGAGGAGATTGATCATTCTCCTGATTGGTGAACAACGGACAATATTATTATCATTTCTTTACTATTATAGGCTTGATAAGCCGGTCAAACAATTGGCTTGCAATTTGCCTCACAGGCTTGCAAGCTAGGTTAGCATACATTTCTACAACAGACCTTCGATGGGGAGAAAATGTTGCATGGTACGGGCACCAAACCATTTATATTGACATTGTTGCGTCCTTCATTCAGGGATGCACTCCTGGTGTAATCCAGATTTTGACCTAAAAAATAAAAAATATTTTACCAGGAAACCATGAAAGATAAAGAAAAGCCGTATGCAATGCATGGATATGTGAAGATGGATCTCCAGAAGAAAATTGGAAACACAAATTGTACTCTGAAAGATATGTTTCTTTAATACATCGTGATTACCACAGCATAATTAGACAATTGTGAAATCAAAATAAACCTTGGATTCACCATTGAGATTGAATATTAGATAGAAGATTACCATGCACGTGGCCAGGAATGCTAAAACAGCCTAGAAGGGCCAACAACAGAAGCAGAAGTCCTCGGCTACAGTTCGGCATCTGCTTGCCCATTTGTGTGATTGCTTTGTATGAAGCTGTGGCTTGTGTTTCTTCTTTGTTTTACCATGGTTATATAGACAGCACAACTGAAATAAATAGGCAAAAGTAATCCAATGATTAATAGTATCCAGATATAAGGCTTATCCTAAACATATGTACAGTTTTGTTATATATTAGTGAAATGCGGGATGCTGGATAATCTTATCTAATCTTACCATATGCAGTTTACTTATATTGCTAAACATGGACGGTGGCCCATGTAACGTCTACTAGACACTCAATGTGATAGCTAAATATTTGTTAATGTGTTTATTCTTTACAATCTATGCGAAATTATTCCCTCGTGTAAGTAATATATGATCTTTTGCACGATGACACGGTCTGACATATTCAAAATTACCACTAGTATTCTTTCCAATATACTCTGTGAAAAGTCACTAGAATTACAATATTATAAAAAGATGATTGTAAAAATAGTTAAACATATTTTACCAGCTGCTATAATATCTACGTCCCAATGAAAGTTTCAAAAACATTTACGTGTTGTTTGGTGATAAACCTGTTTTACGGTCAAAAAAAAATTTCTTTGCATTATATAATCCCTTATTTTGCATATTTACCTGGTATGGATTTTTCGTAAAAAATATTTATGGATGTTGATATATTTTTGGGAAAAGATAATGAACATAGGATTGGTGGATAATCGTTTCAGACGTATATGTTGGTCTATTTTTGTAAAGTATTCTTAACTGTTAAAGCGGCAAACATTTTACGCTGAACTACTAGGTAGTTGGAGGTGGAACTAGACATCCTAAGGAATTTTACCTACTTCGTATAAAATTGCTACCAACTGGAGCAGGTGGTATGACCCGAGGGGTGTCATGTTCGATCCGGGGGAGGGGGTGCGACTAGAACTTTAGGTGAGCATGATTCCATGAATAACTCTTGACAATGGACAAGAATCACTTGTACAACCAAACTTGAGTTATGGTTGCATGATCAGATGCAATTGTCCGAGGATACGATGCGAACCGCAAGGTATATGACGAAAAAGAAGGTAGAGGGAAGATCTCAAGCTGGCAATGATCTAAAGTCAATGATAACTAACCAGGACACCCAACTTTACAATCTATCACACAGTGTGAAATTGTATTGAAAACCAAACACATCCTTGTGATTACCGCGTTAACAAAAATTTGTGGAAACAGGTTAGTCCGATGAAATTGATGCATCGAATCTCTGTATCACCCATTTTGTTAGAATAGGTTTGTAGTTGAAATGGGGTAGAAAAGGGTGACAATGACGTCTCCATAGTGGATACTAAACTGATGACACAAGGAACAATCACACGAGCTCGTGCCCTGTTCACTTCATTATCAAGTAGTTTTGTTCTTAAGGTTACAATATCACAATTTCTTGAAAGGAGTACAACTAAATAAACTCCTGTGATAATTCATGGGGGAAAGATTGGTTGTGATAATAATATTGTGCTTAGGAACGAAGGTGATGCACACTTTGGTAAAAAAAACGAAGTGCACTTGCAAAAAGATTGCTTGTGATAATATTATTGTGGACCGCACTTTCAAAAAGAGTGCCTACTTTTTCCTATAAACAAGTACTACAATCAAACCTGCATACATGCCATGTGGACTATACGATACTATTTCTTGCGCTTATTCTTATGATTCTCCTGTAGCCATCTCCAGTTATGTATCAATAAGACAATTATACTATTACCCCAAACAAAAGGGCAGTCAATGTTCATCTTTGAGGAGACTGATCATTCTCTTGATTGCTGAACAACGGACAATATTATTCTCATTTCTTTACTGTTACAGGCTTGATAAGCCGATCAAACAATTGGCTTGCAATTTGCCTCACAGGCTTGCAAGCTAGGGTAGCATACATTTCTACAGCAGACCTTCGATGGGGAGAAAATGTTGCATGGTACGGGCACCAAACCATTTATATTGACATTGTTGCGTCCTTCATTCAGGGATGCACTCCTGGTGTAATCCAGATTTTGACCTAAAAAATAAAAAATATTTTACCAGGAAACCATGAAAGATAAAGAAAAGCCGTATGCAATGCATGGATATGTGAAGATGGATCTCCAGAAGAAAATTGGAAACACAAATTGTACTCTGAAAGATATGTTTCTTTAATACATCGTGATTACCACAGCATAATTAGACAATTGTGAAATCAAAATAAACCTTGGATTCACCATTGAGATTGAATATTAGATAGAAGATTACCATGCACGTGGCCAGGAATGCTAAAACAGCCTAGAAGGGCCAACAACAGAAGCAGAAGTCCTCGGCTACAGTTCGGCATCTGCTTGCCCATTTCTGTGATTGCTTTGTATGAAGCTGTGGCTTGTGTTTCTTCTTTGTTTTACCATGGTTATATAGACAGCACAACTGAAATAAATAGGCAAAAGTAATCCAATGATTAATAGTATCCAAATATAAGGCTTATCATAAACATATGTACAGTTTTGTTATATATTAGTGAAATGCGGGATGGTGGATAATCTTATCTAATCTTACCATATGCAGTTTACTTATATTGCTAAACATGGACGGTGGCCTATGTAACGTCTACTAGACACTCAATGTGATAGCTAAATATTTGTTAATGTGTTTATTCTTTACAATCTATGCGAAATTATTCCCTCGTGTAAGTAATATATGATCTTTTGCACGATGACACGGTCTGACATATTCAAAATTACCACTAGTATTCTTTCCAATATACTCTGTGAAAAGTCACTAGAATTACAATATTATAAAAAGATGATTGTAAAAATAGTTAAACATATTTTACCAGCTGCTATAATATCTACGTCCCAATGAAAGTTTCAAAAACATTTACGTGTTGTTTGGTGATAAACCTGTTTTACGGTCAAAAAAAAATTTCTTTGCATTATATAATCCCTTATTTTGCATATTTACCTGGTATGGATTTTTCGTAAAAAATATTTATGGATGTTGATATATTTTTGGGAAAAGATAATGAACATAGGATTGGTGGATAATCGTTTCAGACGTATATGTTGGTCTATTTTTGTAAAGTATTCTTAACTGTTAAAGCGGCAAACATTTTACGCTGAACTACTAGGTAGTTGGAGGTGGAACTAGACATCCTAAGGAATTTTACCTACTTCGTATAAAATTGCTACCAACTGGAGCAGGTGGTATGACCCGAGGGGTGTCATGTTCGATCCGGGGGAGGGGGTGCGACTAGAACTTTAGGTGAGCATGATTGCTGTTTTTGTAACTCTAAGGAAACAATACAACACCTTTTCTTTGATTGCTCAATGGCTAGGTATATTTGGAGTGCGCTCCTTTTTACATTTGGGATTAGGCAACCGTGTAGCATGTCTCAAATGTTTGGGAATTGGCTGAATTGTGTTGAACCTAGGCTCAAGAGAATATTGTTTGTGGGCATAGCTGCATTTCTTTGGGCAATTTGGTTATATAGGAATGATGTGGTCTTTAATGGCTCCAATCCTACATCTTTCTTGCAGGTCATTTTCATGGGAACACATTGGGCAAGGACTTGGTCTTTGCTTCTTAAGGGAACCGATGAAGAAATAGTTAAGAACTATTGCAAAGTGCTGGAGAAGCGTGTGGTGGAATTCTTCTCCGTGTATGGCTGGAACCTTAGAAGAAGATTGGAAGCCTAGTCTTTTCTTCGTTTGTTGTTCTTAAAACCTTTGTGCTGTCATCTCTTATGTAATGGGAGAGGTCAGTTGATGCATTTTGTACCCTTTTATTAGGGAGAGTCTTATGTACTCGTGTTCGGATTTTTGGCTGTGTACACCCCACAAAGGTGTAGAGGCCGGGGTTGATAATCCTTTATCTAAAAAAAAAATTAATTAAGACACTTTCTGATAAAAATAAAGGCCAAATAGATCATCTTGGCTCAGTAATGCAAGGTTGGGTTGATAATTGAAGCTAGTTTGACTTGGTGTCTTGGAGACTCTTAAGGATGCCGTCTAATAATCCTACCCGAGACTGCCGAACATGAGAAAACGTTTGATGTCCATTACATTACATTGCCCTTTTCACATCATTACAATTTCAGGCTCAGCTCAGACATTCAGTAGAACAAAACGGTTCCTAATAATGCAGCTTTCTTGTTATTGTTTTATTATTAGACATGGAAGAGAGAAAAAACTCAAAACCGAGAAACACAAGCAAACCATACACCAAACACCCACAAAGCACACATATATATCTAGTGTTGGCAATATTTATAAGCAGATCAATTTCTTCCGTGGCCAAACTGCAGCAGGAGTTGTTCATGCCCCCTCCCATTAGCGTTTCCATGATCGTTGTCCGATATCTTAAGCTTGCGAACGACTTCATGCATGTGTACCTCCTGATGCATATGATTCATCTTCTGATGCACCTCCACGCCGTGATACTCAATTGATGTCCCTCCCTGCAGACCAAAAAAGAAGAGGAAAATCAGCAGCACGAATGCACGCTTGGATGGACTGAGGCAAAATGTACAACATCTGTCTGTAGCATGAGTTTGCAATTTCGTAAAAACCAAAATTTCAGGAACTTCGTTGTTTTTCTGCAAGAAATTATTTGGAATTTTACCAAATTTTGATTGCTTTTGAAAGAAATTAAATGAAAATTTCGGATGAGACATTTGCTTGCCCGGGGGGAGATGGGGAGATATTCCGAAATTTCTGTACCCTGCAGTATAGCATCATAGCATGGATTTAGCTTAATACCTTCTGCTTTTGCTCGAGATCCTTAATTTTTCGCTGCAATTTATTGTTCTCCTCCTCGAGACGCCTGTTCTCTTTCCTCTTTGTGTCTACCTTTAAGTTGAGATTTTCTTTGTCTCTCTTCAATCTTTTCTGCTCTTCCTCGGCAGCTGTTTTGTCGGCCTGGAGAGCCTTTTTCTCTTCCCTTTTTTCCCTTAGCTTTAACTCCAGATCTTCCTTCTGTCTCTTCATTCTTTCAAGGTCTTTCTTGTATCTCTCTATTTCTTCCTTTACATCATCCTGGATTCAATGAAAGATTCAAACAATAACCCAAAAGATAAATTAACGAATTGATGTACCCGTGAATCTTGCACAAGATCAATTAAGATGCAAATAGTACATGCATACCGGAATAACCGATTCAATCTTGACACTTGATGCCATCTTCTTGAGGCGTTCATAGAGCTTCCCCACATCCACAGTCCCTCGCACCTCCACCTTCAAATTGCTGCTCTCTGGATTTTTGCTGTAGTTTCTATAGTCGATAGATTCTAAAAACATAGAAAGAAGGATGAAAAACACAGGTATTAGTAAAGGAAATTTCTTGTATGCTGCTGAAATTTTAGCTGATCCTCTCTACGCCTCTGAGTTTTGCTCGTTCCTTTTCGACAACAGAAAATACAAGATGGTAATTAAACCTTTGAATTCTTGACGAAGTACGTTCTTGACCTCAGTCTCGCTTGCACCCCGAACCTTTAGCTTCACTTGTTTCTTGTCACCCTACAAAGTATATATACATCACAAAAAAAATGTTGATTTGATCCAGAAAGACAACCGAGTGCAGCAACAAATATTCAAGAACAGCACATACCATTTTGCTTCAGCTATGGAATGAAACACAAATGAGAAGGAAGTCAGAGATAAGTGCAAGATTGAACTAGCTAGTTCTGCTTCAAGCACAACATCGCCATGTATTCTGAACTTAAATACTGAGATTCCTGAAGAACAGATTCTGGAAGACGCGTGCATTCCATCTGAATACGCGGTTTTGCAGACGTCGGCTCGGTGACGACACATGAGTCAGAAGCAAATCAGGATTCGATAACGTTCATGCTTTCCTTGACTTGACCTATAAAGTAACGTCCTTATTACTCCCGTCAATGAATATGTATATCGTCGTATTAAGAAGATAGTGCGCTGCATCATGCACCTAACCGGCCTGATGTTCTTTTTCAATACGGGTGAATCCGAAGAGAATGATGACTCTCTGAATAGTGGATGAATTATTAGATCGGAGGGATTGTGGCTAGGGAATCTTTTAAAACATAGACACTATTTTACAGGAATTTTATAGAAATTAAGAAGCAAGCACTACTTATTAAAAAAGCATTTTTGCTGACATTGGGTCTCTTTTTTCGCAGGCGGTTATGACCCTCGGAGCCAAATATCTATTGGAAATTTGATCATAATTCGGCATATTTTAATCCAAAATAACGAGATAATAAACATGTTATTTACAATGAGATTTGATCCAGTGATAGTGGCATGTAATCAACATAAGCATGCTTAACGTAGAATAAGCATCAACAATCACATAATAACGCAATGTTGACATTGCGATGAATATTAACGGTACATCTTCTAATTGAAATAATGTAAGAAGGTTATACCCCAAGAATGGTCCTCCGCTGGAGTTTGAGACAATATTGCCGCCGTTGGTGTTAACGGGAGCCTCCTTCTCGTCTCCAGTGTTGCCGTTGTCTTTAGTGTTCGACATGTTGGTGAAGACGAAGTAGACGTTGACGAACAGTGAGTAGTCGCGCCTTGCGCTTCCCAAAAACCTGATCGCCCACCCGTCCGTGCAAACGTAGTAGCAGTGCGTGGTTTCGGAGGCCTATTCTCCCAAAGCGTGTGCACACACTCGTCGGGATGGGATTACCGTAGCAGCAATAGCCTTGGAAATGGATGAAAGTGTGTCTCACTTCTCCTTAGGGAGATCAAATCCATTCTCATTTTATAGGAGGAATGGAAGATGAAGAGTAAGAGTCATGGAATAGGAAGAGGAATAGAATAACTAATTCTCATCAATTACCCATCAACCATCCTCCACTACACAACCATCAACCAACTATCAATTAGGAGTAATTGATGTAGGTTACCAACGGAATAGGAAGAGCAACAGAGCAACTAATTGTCATCAACTAGCAACTAGCCATGAACCATTCTTCACTCCACAACCATCAACCATCCATAAATTAGGAGTAATTGATATAATTTACCAATTCACTAATCAAATGAATTAATTCTTAAAACTCTTCATCCTATTGATATCCCATAAGAGAATGAATACACATGAATTCCTAGCATAATGAGCCTTGGAATTTATTTGATTTAATTAATTTAAATGGATCAATTACCCAATTAAATCTAACAATATTCGCTTATGAAAATGTAAACTGAGGTGGATTTTCATCATCCGCCTGCAAAAATCAATTTTTCCAAGCGAACCACTTAAGAGGTCCGCCTGCGAAAATACCTTTATTTCTATGATTTTTGCACGCGGAATTTCACCGAGAGACAAAAGTCATAATATTCAAAATCCTAATAACAAAAATTATGATAGTTTAAATAAGATGCCCGCGCAACTGCGCGGGCTACCTTCCTAGTTTGATAGAAAATTAGGATATATTTTTCTACAAAATCCTTCACTACCAAAATCACGTTAAGATTTGAGCTCGAACACTTCCTCCAGCTTTGAAGAATTCTTCTCTAGTGTCAGCAACACCCCAACTCCGATAGAGAACCAGGTGTTATCATATCAAGATGAATCTCAAATCGATCTAGACCGTCCAAAAGCCTATTGTTAGTATTAACCTTAAATAATCGTTTGGGCTGGCTACAACAGTGCATCGGTCAGCAAGTAACACACCCTTGTTGATGCTGCTACAAATCAATTATTCTGTGTAGCGCACATAGCACTACCGATCAGCCTCATTATAGTCCCTAGAATAAGTTCATTTAACGAGAGGGAGACGGCCAGCCGCCGGATCCGTGCGGGGACGGCCGCCGCCCGCCGGATCCCGCGTCTCCACCGCTGGAGGGGCTCGCCGTGCACAGGAGAGTGTGCAGTAGGCCGACGCTCGCCGTCGCCCACCCCTTCCGTCGCCGTCACCTACGCCAACCGCCGCCGCCGTTGTCGCCGCCAGGAGGGAGAAGAGGAGAGGAGTGTGGCTAGGAGAGAGAGGAGAGGAGTGAAGCTAGGAGATGAAGTGTGAGGTGGGAGAGACAGACATAGGGGGAGGGTAGAATAAAAAATGGGGTGGACGAGTATTTTCGCGTGTGGGTGAGTTAAGAGATCCGCATGCGAAAATACCCTTATTTTCGTGTGCGGACGTTTTAAGTGGGCCATTTGGAAACATTGATTTTTTTCGTGCGGGTCTCTTATGGCCGTATCCGAAAATGAGGGCCGATTTTGCAGATGCGGATACTTATGACCCATCTGTAACCTATTAGATTGCTTGTCCAGGAAAATCATTTTTGAACTCGTGGGGAAACATTATTAGTACCGGGTTTGGTTCTGAAGATCCTGTCTAGATTCGTTATACTAGGATGTGTTCCATCCAGTACAAGGTTGTTATATTTTGGGACGGAGGGAGTAAAGTCTATCGACCCAACAACAAGCTACAAGCCATAAAAAGACAAAGAAATGGTTAAATATGTGATCCGAATTTTGGGCCCACAATATATTCGGATTAATTTTCTAGTAGGACTCCATGTCTATCCTACGTTTGTAATCAACTCCTCTATAGTGATCATTGCCGGTCGGCGCCTGTGGTTTTTTCCCGCAAGAGTTTTCCACGTAAAAATTCGTGTCTCCGTTGTACATCTTTTTTTCATAACAGAAATGACAAGTAAAAGTTTACCCGAACTAAAAGTACGGGTCTCCCATTCCCATGTGTCACATGGTTAGCGCCATATGACCGTACTTTGCTTCCATTCTCCGTTTCTCCCCCAACCCATTACTGTGTATTGTTTACTCTATTTGAGACTAGTCCAATAGCTAATAATTATAGTTCGGAACCCTGTGCTTACTTGTCTATTGTATCGAAGACTGATCTGATCTTACCGTAACTAGAAGGGAACGCAGCGTGCATCTGCGCACACAGACATGACTATAAACATGACTTGAGCATAAATTTTATTAGTTAAATTCAGAGTAGGTATATTATTGGTTGAAAATTTCCTGTAATTCCATTTAACATAAAATGGTGATTTTAAAACATTGTGTCATAATTGGAAGCATTTCACAAACTAATTCAAAAGGTAAGAAAAATTAACTAATTGGCAATAGGGGGCAATTCCCCCGCTGGGGCTAGGACCCCACCCCAATGGGGGCAGAGGCCAAATCAGCTTTCACACCCGTGGTTGAGCGGCGGCGGGGGAGGTTATATTATATTCACCCGCGGGTGACCCAGCGGGCCCCGAGGGTATTAGCACGTGACACTGCAACCACCCTTCATCCCTCCTCCTCCGCAGTCGGCTTGCCCTACCCAGCAACGCATGATGCCGCGACCACCATTCGTCCCTCCCCCTTGTCGGCGTTGCGGGGCTCGCTCACCCGTCGGATCCCCTACGGGGGCAGGGGCGTCTCAGGTTATTCACCCGGTGGCCAATACGAGGCCGGGAGCGGGGGGAATGTCAGGGTGTTCCTGCCCAATCCGGCCCCACCGCACCCCGTTGCCACTCCTAACTGCCATTGGAAACTTATACTGCACGTTCATACCATTACTTGCCTGGTATCCCACATGTACATTAATTAAAATATAACCATCAGGTTTATACCATGGTCACTAACGGTATATAAAATGGGACACCTAATATGTATAATTGTTTATAGAGTTAACTGATTAAAAAGATAGATCTGGTTAGCATCGCGAATGTGGGCTATTAAGCCTGTTGGTCTAATGAAATGTAAAGCACATGCATAGACGCTAATTAAATGTAAAGCACATGCATAAACACTAACACTAAGTTTAGATCTTGTCCCGTGTTCTTCTGTCACTTGTAGCTACCAAGCTGTGCATGCTTATCTCTCAGGCTTAGTGTCTGTCAGTGATCAACTGCAAGGCGCCGCATACTCGCCATCAGATTCCAACAGCGTTCGGTACGCCCTGTCTATTTCACGCAATTTATCTGGTTTTGTGTCCTGGATTTAGTTGATTTTTTTCATTGATATTAATTCTTGCTCAACTAACACACATGTGTTAGCAGCAGACGATGCCTGGATGGATGGTTCGCACGGTGTTCTTGCTCAATTCGTGGGTAATCCGGGCGTTGCTAGTATTCAGCTTCGCAGCGCATGTCACCATCATCTTCTTGGCCGGAGTCCGCCGTCGTAGGGCTATCGGCTTGCCGATAACCATCCTGTGGGCGGCGAACCAGCTGGGCCGGTGGGCCGCGACGTACGCGCTCAGCAAGCTCGCCCTCGGCAGCACGCCGCAGGAGCTGCAGCTGGTGACGCTCTGGGGGGCGTTCCTGCTGCTCCATGCCGCTGGTCCGGACAACATCACCGCCTACTCCTTGGAGGACAATGTTCTGTCGACGCGCCAGAAGGTAGAAATGATCTTGCAGGTATCAGGAGCAGTATTTGCCATGTACAAGAATATAGTCATCAGAAGCGGCTCCGGTACGATGGTCTGGGTCTCCTCTTTCATGTTCATCATGGGCATTTTTAAGTATTGGGAGAGGGCGAAGGCTATGCAGCTCGCCAACCTAGAAAACTTGCGAAGCTCAATCAAGAAGAAGAAGAAGGTGGAGGAGGAGACAAGGAGACGACGAAGCTTGAGAAATGTTTGGCGTCCAAGCAGTTCGAAGCATGATAATGACGAGGAGGCACTGCTGGTTGCTCATGGCCTACTCGACATCACCAAAGGCGCCTTCGTCGATTCTTCAGTCGACGAGCATCAAATCCCTGACTATGCAGCCAGGAGACGAGAGATATTCCCTAAGAGTGGCTGGGGGATGATGTACAAGGTGGTCGACATGGAGCTCTCCCTCATGTATGACATTCTCTACACCAAGGCGGTCATGGTGCACACTTGGCATGGCTACACCATGCGTGCCGCTTCTCCGTTCGCCACATCCATGGCCTTCATGCTGTTTTGGTTTGAAAGCAAACAAGGCCAGCGGAAGACCGACGTTTTGATCACTTATGTCTTGCTGGGAGGCACAGTCCTCCTGGACATCAGATGGCTTCTCAGAGCAGTGGCATCAACATGGACCTATTCGTTCCTCAATGATAGGCCACATTTGTGGGTTCATCATGCATTTTTGTGCTCTGGGAAGTGGCGCCTGCTCCGTCGTCTCATTGTCTCCCTGGATCCGTCGTTGATCCTCGCCAAGAAACCAAGTAGCTACAGGAAGTGGTCAGGAAAAATTGGGCAGTATAACTTGTTGCACGAGTGCATTGGTGATAAGGACGAAAGGACCAGAGACTACTTGAGCTCTGTGGTGGAGAAAGTAGCATCGGAGGACATGTGGATGGAGTACGAGTACCACAACTTGAGAGGTATTCATATTTCACAGGATTTCAAAAATAAATTGTTGAATTGTATTTGGGACTATATGTATTTAGCATACCCAGTTGAAGACGTGGAGGAGACGAAGAAGAAGGAGGAGGAGGATAAAAAGAAGAAAGAGGCGGAGAAGAAGCCAGAACCGCCAAAGATGCCGGCTGAGCACCACAATGTTGAGAAAATTCGAAAATTGGAAGAAGCTCTGGATTTTCTTCCTGAATTTCAGGAGTCCATTCTTATCATGCACATCGCTACGGATATCGTCTTCATGTACACTGTATCTGAACAAAATGCAGCATCGTCCAAGTCCAAAAAGAATATGGAGGTGATCAAGGCCTTGTCAGATTACATGATGTTCCTCGTCGCGGTGCGACCCACCATGCTACCTGGTCTCAAGCTGCGCAGCCTGTATGAAGCTACCGAGGATGCTCTTGCCAAAATATGGTCTAAGAAAGAATCTTCCCGCTGCAGCTCCAGAACAAGACAAAAGTGTCTTGCTGACATCCTGCGGTGCATGGAGAACAAAAGGATAGAGAAAAGGCCGGATAAATCCGACAACTGGAGGCTAGGCTACAGGACCCGGAACTGGCAGCCAGACTATACAACCGACCTTTACAGCGTTAGTATTGTTCTGTCAGATGGGATTAAACTAGCTGATCATTTGCTGCAATGGCTACATCGTAATTACTGGGTCAAATTTCCCAAATCTGAATACTCGTACGAGGCAAAATTTGCACAGATGTTTCCGAAATTGAGGAAAATCCTGAACGGGCGCTCGATGTACGACCACCCCGATAAATGGCCGCAACTGCTAAAACACATCTTCTTGGAGTGGGTGCGTCTGCTGATTAACGCGTCCGTCAAGTGTACAAGAGATTCTCACGCCAAGCAGCTGAGCCGTGGTGGTGAGCTCACATCCATGGCCTTCATACTATTTTGGTTTGACAGCAAGCAAGGTCAGTGGATGACCAACGTTTTGATCACCTATGTCTTGCTGGGAGGTACGGTCCTCCTAGACATCAGATGGCTTCTCAGAGCAGTGGCATCAACATGGACCTATTCATTCCTCAATGATAGGCCACACTTGTGGGTTCATCACGCATTTTTGTGCTCTGGGAAGTGGCGCCTGCTCCGTCGTCTCATTGTCTCCCTGGATCCGTCGTTGATCCTCGCCAAGGAACCAAGTAGCTACAGGAAGTGGTCTGGAAAAATTGGACAGTATAACTTGTTGCACGAGTGCACTCGTGACAAGGACAAAAGGACCAAAGATTACTTGAGCTATGTGGTAGAGAAAGTAGCATCGGAGGACATCTGGATGGAGTACGAATACCACAATTCCAGGGGTATTCATATTTCAAAGGATTTCAAGAAGAAATTGTTGGATTGTATTTGGAACTATATGTATTTAGCATACCCAGTTGAAGACGTGGAGGAGAAGAAGAAGGAGAAGGAGGAGGAGAAGAAGGGAACGGCGGAGAAGAGCCAGATCCGCCGATGATGCCGGCTAAGCACCACAATGTTGAGAACATTCGGAAATTGGAAGAAGCTCTATATTTTCTTCCTGAATTTCAGGAGTCCATTCTTATCATGCACATCGCTATGAATATCGTCTTCATGTACACTGAATCTGAACAAAATGTAGCATCGTCCAAGTCCAAAGAGAATGTGGAGGTGATCAAAGCCTTGTCGGATTACATGATGTTCCTCATCGTGGTGCGACCCACCATGCTACCTGGTCTCAAGCTGCGCAGCCTTTACGAAGCTACCGAGGATGCTCTTGCCAAAATATGGTCTAAGGGCCTTTACAATGCTCTGAGGTGGCATTCTGCCTGGGCCGTCCACGTCGTCAATCCGAGAGAATCCAGTGCCACCGTTGCAGCCGGGCCCACCAAAAGGAAGTCCGCGCGTCCAACTCAAGCAACGCGTTCTTGGGTGGAGGCGAAGCCGCGCGAGGCTAAGAGACGCGGTCGCGGGCGTGCTGTGGGGCGAGTGTCCTCGCCCCTTGTTCCCAGGCGTGCGCCCCACCGGATCGCATCCCGGATTCGCCCTCACCCGCACCATCGCCTTGCCCTTGCCGGATTTCTCTTTCCCGCGTCTCCACTCGCCCTCCCGCGCACGCGCTGCACTTTTTCCCCTTCCCGCGCCCGCACTCTCCCTCCCACGCTCCATCTTCTTCCCCCTCCCATGCTCACGAACCCACCGTCGCCCTCCCTCTCTCAGCAGCCGGCCTCGGCGCCCATCGCCGGCGTCTTCTCGGCGCCCATCGCCGGTGTCCTCGCGGCGGACGGAGGTACGTCGGTGTGAACCCTAAATCGTTTCGTCGAATTGGTTGTTCAATTTTTGATTTTTTTCCCCTCAACGTGATGTAAACCCTAGGTCGCGATGGATCCAAGCATGGCTGCTGCATTCGCTCGTTTTTTGCAAGATCCGAACTTGTTGGCTAGTTTATCTCAATCTGCCAGCCAGTCTTCTCCTTTCCCCTCACACCCGGTGATCCCGTTCCCACCTCCATCGTTTCCCCCCTTCTGTACGCAGCCGCTGGCCCCGCCGGCGCCACCTCCATCGCCCCCAAGCACAGCCAAGGCAAAGCCTTCGAGCTCCAGATCTGCACGCCGTCACCGTGTGACTGCTCCCCCGGAAGCTGCTGCTGATGATCCCAAGAAGAAAATGTACTATTCAACAGAGGAGGATATAAGGCTGGTATGTGTTTGTTGATTTGTGCTTTGTTGACACACACCGGAGATATTGTGATTTTGCAGTAGGACATTTAGGTGCTAAATCATTCTATATAAGTAGATTTAGGTGCTGCACTGCTGCCTCATATAATATGGTGGTGTGATATAAATGATTATTACAACTGCAAGAGGGATGGTGTTTAAAGAAATAATCTGGGCAACAATAACTGTTTAGAGAATTAGATTGTATTTATAAACTTATGATTCGTATATGTTTTTTGGGAAAGATCAAAATTTGTTCATGTGATGTTCAGTTCTTGTCCTCGCTGATTCGCACAGCATTATATAGAAGATGCAGTTTTTTAAAGAAGTATTGCACTTTTTATCTTTATTTGACGCAATTATGTGCTACTTGATTGTAGAGAAGTCAAATTAGGAGGTATATGCGATGTATAGGTGCTAATGCCCACTGTAACGGTGTATAGGCTATGAATATTTTGTAATTTAGTGAATTTTGTGTGTATATGCAATGTACAATTGCTGATTTTTAAAAAAATGGTGTATACCTGCTGATTATTCTTGGATTTGAGTGAATTTTCTGTGTATACCCTTCGAACTTGGTGTGTGTAGGTGTCCTGTTTCCATGATATCAATTTGTCAAACAGTTTTCCTTGAAAATAGCAGCTGACCCAATGAAAAAATTTTATTTCAGCGCGACTGATGAACATGCATATAAGTGACCATCTTTTTTTTTTTGCGGGGAATAGCAGTGACCATCATAGTTGGGGCATGTGTCTGTTGACAACTGTTTTGATTAAGGATCTTCTATATTTTAGATTATTTGTACTGTTATAAAATTTTACCATTATTGGTTCCGAAAAGTTGTTAATATGAATATAAATTGGCCCCCAAATTTTCTATTTGTCTAGTCCACTTGCTAGCTGCCATAGAGTATGGCATTATTATGAAGATTGCTTCATATGCATGCCTAGCTGTCGATGTGTATCTCAGTGCACATTTATTCCATTTGCGCAATTTTTTTCCAAGTAATTTTCAATATTTGTTACTGCTGATTGCATTTGGCTGCTAATTGTGTAGTTGCTGCACTGCTGCCATATATTGGAGTGTCGTGCGTGCATTATAACTGCTTATTACGAATGCTCAATAACTTTTTTGAGATTTACATTCTAACTTATGAACTTCTGAATCCTATATGTAGTGTAGTTAATTCTGATTGCATCGCATTGTCTTGTTTTGTACTGATTTGGCAGGTATCGGCGTGGCTAGAGAACTCCACTGATCCTATAGAGGAGGTTAATAGGAAGGGCGAGACTTATTGGACAAAGGTGGCTGAGGTGCCAACCTCACCCTCTTAGCTGCCCAAGAGAAGCACAAGTGTAAGTTGATTGACCAGAAGAGCAAGGCCACGGAGATGTTTACTTAGCTCTTACAAGTAGACACATCTCAGATGGAGGATTGGGCTAAGAATGCTCATATGAAGGCTGTGTCTAACCTTTCTGACCAGATTTGGGGGAAGGGGAGTAGTGCACAAGATTACTAAGGAAGATGAGCTGGTAATTCTTTTTCCAAACCATTGCAATATTCTCCTTCTTATATTAACATGCTTGCTGATCACATTTGATTGATATACTTCTTGTCTTTTTAGGTGTCGGCACATCAGCACTTTTTTTTGTTTTTTGGTGGACATTTGTGAAGGATGATACCCTAGCTGCTTGTTGGGAAGATGGGCTTGACATGTGGCTGTTTTTTGGTTGGGAAGTGGACTGCAATGGCAGGATAGTTGCTTTTGGATTTTTTGGTGGCATACATGTCCATATTGGCCGGTGATAGGGAAACTTTAGGATGATACCCTACAGTGAAGGCATAACTACTTTAGATGGTGTTGATGTGCTGTTCATATGCAGTTACAATTTCTATATTGCCCAATTATGATATGCATTAGTTAGTACTACAAGGTTGTCTTATGAACCAAGTGTATGCAGATTCCGAGCTTGTATGTATGTAACAGACCATGCACTACTATTTAGCATTTGTCTTATGTCATGACAAATGTACCCCGTGGTTGATGCTTTAGATATTGGACACATGTGACATTATAAGCCATGAATACTCTGTACTGAACTTTATTTGTGACTCCAACTATGACAGTACAACATGCATATGAACTGTTTGCTGTTGCTTGTGGTTGAAAAATTAACTCATAATTTCTGAGATTGGGGTTTTTTTTTCTGCTGTGACTACATGTGAAGTGGGGCTGTTGGGCTCATCATCCTTGATACGGCTGCGTGCTGATATTGTTTTGGGGTTGCAAAAATATGTAAAGATGTTGGCTGCAATGAATGTGATGCTCTAGCTTGCTCTTTTCCCTGCAGGTAATTAACTAAGTGCTCACATGCTTCACTTTTAATTACATTTGTGCTTTCTTTTTTTTCAATATTGCCATGAACCAGTTAAATTGCCGAGGTATGATTGCAAAGCATCCACCTTTTTCAATGGGGCTTTAGAAGAGACATAGTAGTTTTCCACATGAAACTCCATGCATTCGCTGCGGCTGTCAGCTGTCACCTTACCAAATACTAATTACAAAACAACAGTACCACATGAGCTAGCTGTGACCTTAGCAAATACTAATTACAAAACAACAGTACTACATGAGCTAGCTGGTCTCTAGTTTGGTCACCGGGTGGAATGGTTTTTAATCACATCATTTGGGCATTAAAATTTAATTAATTACTTACAAGTGCAAATTTAATTTGTGTGGAATTTTTCACTAGCAGCCATATAATTAACTGATCACAACATGAGCTTCACTTTTTATTGTAACTATGAACTTATTTTTCCAAAACAATTGATTATGCTCTACAAATTTAATGATCATGCAGATAATACACTTGTGCTTTAAGAAATCATGTCTTCTCAATCTGATGATGACGACGATGTGGAATACGTTGATCCGGCAGAGATCTTCACTATGGATGATTATTTGGCTCGGCAGACAAACTTCAATAATGTTTTATCTCAAGTTGCTCTCAATATGCATAATTTATTTCAAGCATCAACCTCGAGCGCCCCTCGTGCCAGTAGGACATATATAAGGAGAGATCGTGAAGCCCATCATGCCATGATCTGGAATGACTACTTCTCAGATAATCCAATTTTTACCAAACAACAATTCCGAAGACGTTATCGCATGAACAAGCCATTGTTTCTTCGGATTATGAATGCTCTCGGTCAATGGGATGAATACTTCACCCACAGAGTTCATGCCCTTGGTCGGCCCGGAGTCTCACCTCTTCAGAAGTGCACTGCTGTGATGCGGATGTTAGCCTACGGTTGTTGTGCCGACTAAACTGATGAGTATGTGCGAATTGGTGGCACAACTGCTTACGAATCTCTGGCGAGGTTTTGCGAAGGTGTCATTGCAATATTTGGACCGCACTATTTGAGGAAGCCTACGGTTGATGATGTCCAACGCCTCGTACAAATGCATGAAGAACATGGGTTCCCAGGAATGTTGGGAAGCATTGACTGTATGCACTGGAAGTGGAAGAATTGCCCGAATGGTTGGAAAAGAATGTACACCCGGGGAGATTACGGTACAGCAACAATCATCCTTGAAGCAGTGGCATCCCGCGACAGGTGGATCTGGCATTGTTTTTTCAGTGCGGCGGGTTCCAATAATGATATCAACGTTTTGAACCAATCCCCTATATTCACTGACTATCTAATTGGGACATCAACAAGGCTATGGTACACAGTCAACGGAAATCCATATGACTTGGGGTACTATCTAGCCGATGGGATCTATCCAGAGTGGGCGACTCTTGTTAAGTCGATCCGGCATCCTCAATTGGAGAAGCACAAACTATTTGCACAGCATCAAGAATAGGCAAGAAAGGATGTCGAATATGCATTTGTATACTCAAAGCTCGTTTCAAGGTGGTCGCGACTCCAACTCACTTATGGAAGCAATCGGACATAACCAATATAATGACGGCATGTATTATATTGCACAATATGATTGTGGAAGACGAAGGACATTTGGGACCACTAGATGCACATGAGTTTGAGGGTGACTATGAGATTGAGCCACCGGAGCATATATATGGTACACCAGTACCAATGGCTAATCTAATTCAGCGCGACTTGGCTATCCACAACCGAGGCACACACAACCAACTTAAAAGAGATTTGGTGGAGCATATATGGACTAGGTTCGGTCCAGAGTAGACTCTCAAATTCCTTCACTGCCACCGAAGGATGTTATCTAAATACCGTACTATGTATTTACATTCATAACAAGGTGGTATGCATCTAGGAGTAGCTGTAGAAGTAAAAAAAATAGAATTCCTAATAAGGATTATTATCCATGAATCTTAGAGTAGATGTTAGGTAAAAAAAAATAGAACTCCTAAAATAAGGTAGTATGTATCTAGGAGTAGCAGTAGAGGTAAAAAAAAATAGAACTCCTAATTAGAACTCCTTCTATCGGGGATGTCCCCAGTTATCTTATCCTTAGTAATTTGTAATACTTGTAGAGGTCCCTAGTTATCTTATCCTTCTATCGGGGGATGTCCCCAGTTATCTTATCATTGTAATTGGTACTCCCTCTATCGGGCATGACACATGTTATCTTTGTAAATAGGCTATGCCTTATAAATAAATAAATATATTGGCATTGCCTTGTAAATAAAAAAATATTAGAATTCACCGAACTTGTTTTCCCATAAATTTCTTGGCAAGACAGTGCATATCTCAAACTATAGACACATATAACTTTGCCTCCAGAAGAAAGCAAACCAAGTGTAACTTATAGTCTTGCTGCATGAAACATAGGGTAATTTCACTAGTAGTGTTCAAGTGACATCCAAAAGGAACAGGTAATTACGTCATATGGGCTGCAACAAAACCCATGTTACATAATATAAGGCTGATTTGTCAGCGAAGGATGCATTGTACAAAAGGCCATGCATCCACTATATCATATATAGAACCTAAGTAATGAACAGTCGAATATACTAGAGGCACCAACTTATATGGTTGATCCAAAACCAACAGCAAACAGAGACTTCTACACCAACTTTACAGCCGCCATCGATTTGCGCCACACCCTCCAACTCCACCTGTTGAAAAAAAATGCAGAAATTGAAGTTAAACATTATGCAGTACATATATGCTGTATATATGTTTACCCAGGTTTGTTGGACTTAGATATCAAGCTCTAGGAAGAAGAGGGGAGATAATGACCACATATGAAAACTAAATTAAATTTTTTTTTCCAGGTCTCAGTGGTAGTTTTATGAAACCATAAAACACCACAACATACAAACTAGCATGGAAGCAAATGCATTGAATTCCCAAAAATACAGCTCCAATTAGTGCAAAAGACAACTCTTCACTTCAGTTTTAGCCCTCATCTTTCTTTATACTAACAGAAAATTGCCCAGTTCTCCTGTGCCTTCTCACAAAAACCATGTAAAATTGGGATATGCACCTAGAGCTCTAAGTTGAACCCATATGCTTAGTATATGCAGTATTTGCTTCAAGCAGCTCAATTATAATCATATAAGCTGCAGATAGAGATTGAACAAGATGGATCAGAACTAAAATACAACATAGTACAACCATTTTATCAGGAGGCAAGCTCAGTACTTCAGAAATAGCACAGCCAGAAATTTGATCTAATTCCCCCAGATCGGCGAACTAATTTTTTCTCTAATTACTCTTAACACGTAATGTTCACATCAAAGATGCACAATATTGCAAAGCTTCTCACAAATCAACAGCTACATTGTAGTTCTAGCGGGTTCCCTACTTACATAAAAAAATTGGTACTATTCAGATCGAACACCTCACCTCAGTCGCCGTTTATGGAGTTTGGGCTGCAGCTCGGTGGAGTCGCTGGAGCAGCCGGCGGATTCGCTGGAGAGGCCGGCTGAGCCGCGGGAGCAGCCGGCGGATTCGCTGGAGAGGCCGGCTGAGCCGCGGGAGCAGCCGGCGGATTCGCTGGAGAGGCCGGCTGAGCCGCGGGAGCAGCCGGCGGATTCGCTGCAGAAACCCGCTGAGGGGCTTGAGGGGAAGGCGGATTCGCTGGAGAAGCCGGCGGTGGAGCTGACTCCGCCACCACGACCACCTCCCGCGGCGACGTCAGACGGCTCACGGGAGGCGCGGGAGGAGGAGAGGAGGCGATGCGTCGACGAAGGAGCAGAGGCGATGTGTTCGTCCCCACTCGCGAGACCGAGTCAAAGGGCACGGTTTCGAGGGTACCCGGGTCATTTCGCGTAAGCTCGGATCGCTGAAGCTCCGTGGGCTTGGTCACGCCCACTGTGGGCTGTGTACCCCGATGTGTGGCTTTAAACAGTTTTGGACCCAGTTTGAGGCCACATTGCATTGTGGGTCTTGTGGCTTTTGAGGTTCTTTAGTCTATTTGGCACCCCAGGCTGAACAAAACTGAGGACGCATTGCTCTTGCCCTAAGGGCATTCACACTGCGTCCGGTCCTCGTGCCGTGACCAAGGGAAAAAGACAAAGTACACATGTGCAGGCCGAGCAGTGGAGGAAGCAGGGATCAGACTGCCACAGTGTGCTCACGGTGCCTCGCTCCCACGCACTCTCTCAGAATTAGACTGAAGAACGAGCAACCAAAATTGGACACACGAACTTTAGGTAGGTGTGGCAGTAGCAAACGTGGCACAGAATATTTGTTGAGGAACGATAAGGCTGAATGCCAATTCAACCCACTGTGAATGCCCTAAGAAAGAATCTTCCCGCTGCAGCTCCAGAACAAGACAAAAGTGTCTTTCTGACATCCTGCGGTGCATGGAGAACAAAAGGATAGAGAAAAGGCCGGATAAATCCGACAACTGGAGGCTAGGCTACAGAACCCGGAACTGGCAGCCAGACTATACAACCGACCTTTACAGCGTTAGTATTGTTCTGTCAGATGGGATTAAACTAGCTGATCATTTGCTGCAATGGCTACATCGTAATTACTGGGTCAAATTTCCCAAATCTGAATACTCGTACGAGGCAAAATTTGCGCAGATGTTTCCGAAATTGAGGAAAATCCTGAACGGGCGCTCGATGTACGACCACCCCGATAAATGGCCGCAACTGCTAAAACACATCTTCTTGGAGTGGGTGCGTCTGCTGATTAACGCGTCCGTCAAGTGTACAAGAGATTCTCACGCCAAGCAGCTGAGCCGTGGTGGTGAGCTCACCACCATCGTTTGGATCCTGGTTGAACACGCTGGCGTATTTCGCGTCGACCGCCAAAAGAGATGAAACTGTTTGTTGCTACAATTCCTAGTGAATCGAGGGGTTCATATATAAGTTGAGACGTCTGTCTTCTCTTGTCGTCTGTACCTGTAAAACTCAATTTGTAGTTCACAGGGTTCTCAATTATATATTACCTGTACAATCTTTTTTCTCATCGATATGATAAATCTACCACGGGTCCAAAATATTCAAAAATATATCCTTTACTTGTTTCTGATTTAAAATATCCCAAAATTCAAACGGAGGGCTATAAGTTTACCAACAAAGATGTCAGGAAAATTTTAAACACAAACTATAATTGTACACTAGAAGCTTCAAGAATTTATGCAGACACTACTAAAAAAACGTATTTTGATGCCGGTTGGCAACCAGCCATAGGTGCTGGATTTCCCACCAGCACCCAGCAAGCGGCACCTTCGAGTCTCCTCAAAGGTGCTGGTTTAAAAACCAACACATTTAAGGTTCCCGGAATGAAAAAAAAAAGGCTCAATGCACTGGCTCAAATTGAGCCGATGCACCAAGTGCATCCACCCTGCTCTTGGTGCATCCACCCTGCTTTGCCCCCAAAATCGCACCCCCCCCCCAAAAAAAATAAAAAATGAGGACCACTAGATCTACCCATCGAAAGTGTTGTTGTTGCCTCGTCCACCGGATCTGCCCATGTGAGCCACCAACGCCACCAGCACCGGCACCGCA
Organism: Oryza longistaminata; assembly: GCA_009805545.1. Taxonomy (NCBI): domain Eukaryota; kingdom Viridiplantae; phylum Streptophyta; class Magnoliopsida; order Poales; family Poaceae; genus Oryza; species Oryza longistaminata. The sequence goes on from CM020181.1 coordinate 378,630, forward strand.
CCGGCCCCGCCACCACCGGATCAGCTGCGGAGGAGCTTGGGGCGGAGGGGGATGGGGAGGGGGTAGAGGACAGCCGGATCCTGCCCGTCGGAGCCGTCGACGCCATCGCTTCTGTTGATCTACGCCAGCGAGGGATGTGAGAGGGGGAGGAGGCGGGGACGAGAGAGAGAGGAGAGAGAGGAGGGGATGGCGGGTGGGGACAGTGACAGAGACAAAGAGAGGTGCGGGTATGTGGGTGGATAAAAGGATAAGGACTGGGACCGATCGGCTCGGTTCAGATTTTTGGTGTTGGTTTTTTAAAATCCAGCACCTATAATATATTATATGTGTCGGTTGTTATAAAAAAAACGCTATAGTATTGATGCCGGTCTTTTTTTTTACCCCGCAATAGGTGCCGGTTTTAGCTATTCTGGTACTTATAGTGTTGTACATACTTTATGTGTTTATGTAGTACTGAGACTTAGAGGTCAAAATTTATTTATGTAGTGTGAAACTGGAAGACTGAAACAATTGAAACTTCAGGATATAACTACGGTTTCGTACTATAGTCTATATATGATTAAGAATCGATAGGATTACATATATATATAACAAAAAATATGGAATAACTTATGATAATTTCTGTGAAAAATGCTACCGCATGGACCACTTGTTACCAATTGACATATTGGCTGTCACTTGTCACGAAAAAATATAGTCTGACTACCAAAGGAACATGGTGGAGTTGGTAGCAATGTTATGAGAACCACTTTATCTATTTATATGTCAAATGTGTTTTTATGGATGTGATAGCAATGTTGAGGATGTGTATACTAGCCACTGATCATGGGACTGTACGTACAGTGTACACTCCACGTATTCGGCAATTCCATCCCCGGGTGCTGATAAAATTAGTACTTTGATAAATGTAAGAATCATAACTATTTATGTATTATGTTTACATTATTGTTCCTAATTCTTAAAATTACAACCCACGATGAACTCGGCTAGCTGGGTTCGTGATCCTCAATCCAAATCATCGACCCGGGGTCATCGACCTGCACGATATGGAGTCATGTCCCTCGACCGATACCTTCGAACTGGGATCATCGTCCCAGCTTTGTCAGGATCGTGGTCCATAACGGTCGATTGGCATCCCGAGGAGGTATACTCCCGTCGTACCACACTTTTTCCCAGTGTTGCTCCTAGTCCGTCGACCCTGTTCCTTGACCCAGTCGACCCATATTATATTTTTTGGTGACTATGCCTTGACCACAGTTGTCGTGGTCGCATGCGGTCGAGGTCTCACGTGGACCGCCACGCTTCGCCTGGATCTGTGTCACCTTCGCCTTGATCCGGTGTTGGAACGAGCCCCCGCCATCGCTTTCCGGCTCGTCGTCATCGCTGAGCCTTGCCGAGCCCTGCCTTGCCTCACCTCGATATGCCCATGTGTCGCCGCCTGGATTCGCCGCTAAGCCCCACCGAGCCTTGCCTAGATCCGCCGTCGAGCCCTGCCTCAGACCCACGTCGCCAAGCCTGTGCGCTGCCAAGCCCCACACCTCGGATCCGCACACCCGAGCGCCACCCCCTGTGTGTGTCGTCGCCCCAAGCTTGAGAGCGACAGAGATCGAGAGGGTGTGAGGGAGAAGAGGAGGGAGGAGAGATCTAGAGAGAAAGGAAATGTAGCTAAGAGAGAGGCAGGTGGCTGTTTTTTACAGGGTCTTTAGTTTATTTTTTATGGCAGCCAGTTAAGAGAACCACTTGGGAAAATCTATTTTTATAAGCGGTGCTCTTATCTGGCCACAGGAAAAAAAAGTTATTTTTACAAGTGGTCGTCTTAAAAAACCATTCATAAAAATATATTTTTGCAAGCGGTTATTACCTAGGGACCTCCAATTGCATCTTCACAAGCTTTCTTATTTTCTTAGGCAAAATAAAAATGGTGACTCCATGAAATTTTTTTTTAAGTAATGTAACTTCTCAACGATCCAAAAATTAATCTCTACTTATACTTTTTTTTTCATTTCCATATAGAATGATGCCTATATTGGCTGACAAATTTCTTCCAAAATTACACATTCTACATAAGCCAAGTCTTTGGCGGCTGTCAGAAATACTATACCTACCTTGCAACCTACTCCATGTGGCTGCTTATGATCCCCAATATCTAGACTGCTCACAGTGCACAGATGCCTGTCAACTTTACAAAGATTCCGATATCCCACAAATCTATCCAATGAGCTGACTCCTTTAACGATGACAAATTAAGGATAATAATGATGATTTGGCAACAAGTGTGCCACAGATATGCGAATGATATCCACATATTCTCCCTGTTGCATTTCTTTAGAGTCGGACTAATTAAACGCCGAAAGTTATTCCATATTTTTTTACAATGAAAAATGTATTATATAATTTGTCCAAACATAAAGATTATTTAATTAGCCTATAGGATTGCCAACTAGAAGGCCTAGAAACTCAGTTATTTTAGTACCCATGTTTCATACTACTAAATAAAGAAAATTGGCCTTGGTTTTTCTTTAATGTCGTGGTGTGTATGTGCTTATGTTGACTAAGGATCATGCTAAGAAAAGAGTCAAACACATGGCAAATGGACACTGATGTGATATTTTCATAAGTTGATATATATTAGTTCCGAAATGACAAGAAAATATTTAAAAAGTGGATATAGAAAAGGAGAAGTAAATCCATTCTTCGGTTCACAAGAAAATTTGTAATCCTCATTCAACTGTTCATGTTGAACTTTCCATCGCATCACGCATGCGACTGATGATACGAGCAGCTGGGTCAGCTTATCCGCTCCAGGTGGGGATTGCCGGCTAGCCAAGTCAGACCGTGGGGGCCCAGCAAGGAAGGGAGGGTTGCGACTTGCGAGGTTCTCTCGTGCAGTGCGCGTGTTTGCCCCAGCGAGTATGTAGAATATACGAAACTGATACGATGACGATGACGTACAAAATTTTGAGGCAAAAATACCTTAAACTTTTATAATAGTAGAGATAGATATAAAGGAATAGGATAAATCGCCGGTCCATAGGTATATTGAGTGTAGAGAATAATTGAGAACCCTGCAGATTAGTTAATTACTAGCTACAAGTCGATCGAGTTACACAGGTACACACACATGAGAAATGAAAAACGTCCTAACTAAAGGAGATCAAATGAACACATCAATTAGAGACGCTATAGATATCTGTCAGTAGCGAGACACATGAATGCCTAGTCCATCGTAGCTATCTGCTGGTTTCCTGTTTGTCGTCTTTTTCACACGAAGAATGCGAGCGTGTTCAACGAGGATCCACACAACGGTGGTGAGCTCACCACCACGAGCAAGCTGCTTGGCATGGGAATTCCTAGTACATCTGATGGACACGTTAATCAGGAGACGCACCCACTCTCTGAAGATGATGTCTGTCACTTCCTTGGGCATTTGATACTCTAATTCAGTCTCAGTCACCTCACCGGATTTCATCAAATCCGGAAACTGCCGCTTAAGTTTGTCTTCAAGTACTTTATCTCCAATCTCGATTTTAGAACCAGGTTTCCATTTTAGCAGAAGATCGGCTAGTCTAGCTCCATCAGATAGAATATAACTCGAGTCGTAAAGAACACTTAGATAGGCTCCTGGTGACAGTATCTCAGTTTTGTTACCTTGATACCACTTGAATGTTCTCATGGGTGTCCTTCCATTCTTCTTCATCTCCTTGTCAAGCAGACTTTTGGCAAGACACTTCTCTCTCGTCATGAAGTTGTTGAAGGAGGAAGAACTTTTGATCTCGTTCCATTGTTCACCCAAAGCATCAAGGAGAGCTTCGTACCGGCTACTGAGTGCGAGGCCCGGGAGCATGGTGGGTCGCACCGCGACGAGGAACATCATGTAATCTGACAACGCCTTGATCGCCTTCCCCCACTCCGACTGATCTTGATTTGGACCGGATTCCGTGTGGAAGAGGAAGATGTCCGTGGCGATGTGCAGGACAAGAATGGTCTCTTGTAAATCAGGAGTGAAATCCAGGGCATCGTTTAGTTCCTGATCAAAACCAGTAATAGGTTTTGGACGAGGAGGTGGCAAAGAAAGATCAAATTCCATCGGCGCCATCGGATAAGGATGTGGTGGCAAGGGATACTCCACAGGTATCCGTTCTGGAAATGCTAACTCCATGTTTTTCCAAACACGGTCAAACAGCTTGTTCCTGAAATCTCTTGAAATTTGAATGCCTCTCGAGTTGTGATATTCGTACTCCATCCATGTTTCTTCCGGTGCATTCTTCTTGCACTGCGAGCTCCAGAAATTGCTGGTCTTCTCGCCCTCCTCGCGAGTGCATTCCCTCAACAGGTTGTACTGCCCAATGGTTCCTGACCACAACCTGTATCTAGTTGGATTCTTATTATTGGCAAGGAACCGAAACAGATTCAAAGAGAGGATGAATCGACGGAGCATGCGCCATTTCCCTGAGCACAGAAGTGCATGATGAAGCCACGACCGTGGCCTATCATTCAGGTAAGAATAGGTCCATGTGGACACCACTGCTCGGAGGAGCCATTTGATATCCAAGATGACGGCGCCACCTAGCAAGACGTAGGTGATTACAACGTCCGCCGTCGCCTGGCCTTGCTTGCTGTGGAACCAAAACAGCAGGAATGCAGTTGCTCCGAGGAATGGAGAGGCGAAACGGATGGCGTAGCCACCCCAAGTCTGTACCATGACCTTCTTGGTGTAGAGGATGTCGTACATAAGGGAGAGCTCCATGCTGACAACCTTGTACAGTGTCTCATCCCATGTACCAGAGAGTGCCTCTTGCTCGTCATCGTCATCACTCTTTTTGTCCAAAAAATCCATGAAGGCATTCTTGGTGATATAGGGCAAACTGTTCTGATCCCTTAGGGTGATGTCCCCCTACTGCTATCTCCGTTCACTCCACATCAAGATTCGTGCTGCTGGTCCCACAACGAAACGTATTAATATGTATTTGCTTCTTTTACACATTATTTGTCGCCTGTATTCACCCATAATGTCACGTCAACTGGGCCCACCAGTGGGCCCACCATTGTACCGACAGCTGTATTGTTATATTCATTTATCTCGTCGCTTTCCCCTTTCACCTTTCCATCCACTTCGATTCCAATCCCCTTCCATGGCGATGCAAAGTTCTTCTTCCTCCATGAATCCAAATACTCCACACAGTGCAATCTTTCCTTCTTCTTACGCTATATCCCCCCCTCATCTCAACTGTGCATGCGACGAACCAATAGCATGCTTCACATCCTATACCGCGCGAAATCCCGGCAGGCGCTTCCTCAAATGTGGAAAGAAGGTTTGCTTTTTAAATTTGATTCTCAAGCATGCTAAGTTTTTAATGTTTTTACCCTTTTTTTTATTGCGCTCAAAATATTTTCATCCCTCTCCCACTCAGGTTGGTTGCAAAACTTGGATCTGGGCAGATTTGCTACATCGTTATGTTGATGATATGGTAGCATATTGCCGTATTACAGCCAATGACTGTCGCGAGGAAACTATGAGTCATTTGAAATACGAGCTGCAAGAGAAGACTCTCCAGGTAGAACGCCTTCAACGGGACATTGAGAAGTGCAGTCTTGAGCTCGAAGAGAAAGATTCTAAGTTGACCTTGTCCGAACAGAACAGATTGGAGCTTCATCAACTTCTTTCCAGATGCCAAAACAGTCTCAAGTTCTGGAAATGTGCAGTCCTTTTTTTTATCTTCTTGGTACTCCTGATCAAGTACTATGTGGTCAACATTAATGTGTCTACTCTAACTGTCTGTTGACTTAGTTAGTTTGTAGTTTGGACCAACTAATTAGCCTATCCTTGTCACCAAGCTTACTTTCTCTGTTTGTATTCCTTTTCGATGTCATGTGTTAATTAGGCTATCGCGGTCTCCAAGATGACTACCTAAATGAGGCCGATCATTTTCATCTTTTGGGGCTGTGATTTATATTAATGAATTCCCAAGCAGTGTCCTACTTCTGCTATTTTACATGCTGCGGAGATGCAATTAAACCCCTTTTTTTTTCCATTTTTTTACATGCATTTTTCCCCATACCCTGCTTTGTGAAAGATGTCTAGTAAAAAATCCACTTGGGTACAAGCTATGCAAAAACAGTGGCAGTCCTAGTAGTTCCTATGACCATAGGGGCGTGTTTCTGAGTTGTCAATTCATCTGTACGAATGACAGTCGAGATGCTTCTCGGGCAATCCACTCTGTTTCACTGGTAAGAACAAAACATTTACCTGCTTCACACTTTCCTTACAGCACTGGAAAACCAACCCCAGCAAGCATTTTCTCGTCCTCTCCACGCTCCGACCTTCGCCACCATCAGGTTTGTTCATCTCAAGCACCCTGTTTTTCTATAATGTTCGCTCCTCTTTTATCATCTGAATTTTTCTTCTCATTCATTTTATCTTACAAATTTGAAAAATTTCTTGCAGTCCTACTCATCATATGTGTTCTTCCACCCTCCATCCAGATCTGTGTTCTTCCACCCTAGAAACCCAGGTTACTTGTTCCCCCTATATTCTTCCCTCTTATGTATTCTTACAAGTTTCAATGTTCCTGACTGCAATCTGTAATCTCTTTGTTTTTTCCTATTAGACTCTGCATCATCTTTTCACATGGACAGCTTAATCAAAAGACGGTCGAAGCATGCATCTATTGAAGTTCCACCCTAGAAACCCAGGTTACTTGTTCCCCCTATATTCTTCCCTCTTATGTATTCTTACAAGTTTCAATGTTCCTGACTGCAATCTGTAATCTCTTTGTTTTTTCCTATTAGACTCTGCATCATCTTTTCACATGGACAGCTTAATCAAAAGACGGTCGAAGCATGCATCTATTGAAGTTCCAAACGATGGAAACAATCCTCCACCAGATGGGCAAGTAGAAGAATATATCGACGAAGACGAAGATGCAGACGAGGAGCAGATTGGAATCCAAACCGAGTCAGGTGATGTCATCAGACCTACCTCCCGGAGCTCTGTCAAACGTTTGAGTGCACTTGTTTCGAAATTTGGGAAGCAAAAGAAGGATATCGTTAAATCAATTGGATTTGGTGGACTCCTTCTCCTGCCAAATATCAACAAAGTTAACCGAGCTTTCACATTTTGGCTCCTGAACAAAGTTGACTGCAATGACCGGAAGATTAGAGTTCCTGGTAGGGATGATATTAGTCTGGTAGATGTAGATGTTGAGAGAATTTTAGGAATACCACGGGGGCAAAAAACTGTATGTGGATTGGGCACAGACAATCCTCATTTGAAGTTTGAATTCATCCAATGGTGCATTGGTGCCGAAGAGGATGAAAATAACAGTCTAAAAGCAGCAAAGATGAATGTGGAAGAAGAATATGAGGAAGAAATGACTGACAGAGAGATAGCTTGTTTCAAGGTCTCTTTTGTTGTCTTTGCCCTCGGTTATTTCCTTGCACCAACTACCAAGTGTAACCATGGTAGTGACTCATTCTGGGGAGCTCTGAAGGACCCATCAACAATAGGGCAGTACAACTGGTGCCAATATGTTCTTGACATGCTTATTGACTCCGCAAGGAAAGCGCAGTTTGATATTGAGACGAAGAAGAGGTGTTCCAATGTAACCGGATGCCCACTTCTGTTGCAGGTATAGTTTCGCCTTTCCTTGACATGCATGTTTTTGATGGAATTACAAGTGTAGTAAATCTTACGTTTTCTTTTCAGCTTATGTTCCTATACAACATAAACCTCGGGATATTGAATAGGCCACGCAGCCTGCTACCCTCTGTTGCTGGACTAACCTGCGAAATGATGCACAAAATGATTTCAGCTGCAACATCTAGAAGCCCAACTGCTGCATCTATCCAAGCTTCTGAGGATGTATGTTTGCCTCATTATATCCATTACAGATGTGTTTATAATTTACGATCTATGCACTAATACCTTCCTATATGCTTTCATCAGAAGCGTCAAACTTTTTCTGACGGTGCACTGTGCCAAAGGCGTAGAACAACATTACTTTACACTGGCAGTGCCTCCAATAGAACAAATAAGGTTTCCCACTCTTTAAACTATGTTTAAAACATTTTCATTAGGATCTGTTGGTTAATTTACATTGGACAATTTGATATTAACAACCTGTATTCAGCAGGTTGTTTTTTTTTTGTCTACGATCTATTGGTTAATTTACATTGGACAATTTGATATTAACAATGACCATTTTGAAATGCATTGCAAATTAATCTTTTCACTTTCACTGCATATAAACTCTTTTCCATATATTTTCACTTTCACTGCATATAAACGGTTTTTTCAATACCCACTTACATCGATCAGCAGTCATGTTCTTTTTGATATTCAAAATTTGTTAATATCTGACAATCAAACTGCCCTGCAATTCACTGCGAAAGATATGCTTTTCAATTGCCAATTGGTAATGACTTTCCTTCTCCGACACAGGCTAAGCAACAATTTACCCAAAATAAGACAGTTTGCACAAAGACTGCTCATGCCACTAACCATTTCATTGATGGCAACCAGAATCCTCTTTTGGATTTAATCAGTTCTCTATCTAGTGCAGAGGTTCGTCCATTTCTTTTTTGCCTAAATATTTTACCTGTCACATAACCAGCATATAGTACATTACTTTTTCCAATGGTTTTTAGCTTTCAACAAAGCAAATAGTTGCCCTGAAGTGGATGAATGCAAGAATACTCTTACACACTAACCAGCTTAAGGCCCAGATGCAGAAGGATGCTGCTGACCTAGTCAGAAAACTAGTAATTGAGCCTCGTCTGGACCTATGTCTTGCTGACCAATCCTACTGCAAAGAAGTTTTGCCCCGCAAAAGGGGTGCTGAGCAATGTCTTAGTGATGTGACCATGGCTACCACGGATGCAACCATTGCTCACATCATGGATGAACAAGAAGATATCAAGATCAAGTCCTCCAAGTGCTGGAATCCGATTCGGCCACCTACTACACTGCTGACTTCAAACGGCCGCCGAATCTGCATACGACCTCCGTTTTCGGCCCGTGAGT
>CM020181.1:387676-401202 GCA_009805545.1 Oryza longistaminata
ATAATCAACTATTACTGCAGCAACGGAACGATCTTATATCCAAATAAACTAAAAAATGGATCAGGAGTCATCAGCATCGTCATAGTTTCCATCATCAGCATAATCATCTTCACTTCAACATTAGTCTTCCATTCTCTCCCTCGGCTTACTGTGCCTTGATTAGTAAGCAGGAGCAGTTTGTTGGCTAGATAACGAAATGTGCTTCCATCCATGCGTGTAAACACCACATTTTCAGAGTTGTTCATGTCACCCTAAAAAGGGAAAAGGTAAGGTGACAATTGTATCTCTCCAATCTCCAATTTAGCTAACAGTACAAAAAATGTCTTCTAAAGATGTTTGGAAACAGATATACTCTACTTGGAAAGGTTCTATGGATAGGTTAATGTCTATATGGTTCGCATATTGACAATGGTTTAGTTGTACAAGTGTTTATACTCTCATGTGGTGATCATCAATGACTACGCAAGAATTATGATTAAACTAGTTTTTGACAAAACATTAGGTAAAACTGCTTGGCAAAATTTCCTTCTAAGCTAGTAAGAAATTGTAAATTTTTCTTGAGATTTTGATGACTTCAGTTTTTAGGATACATCAATCAAGCAATTTCAGCCTCAAAAAGCTCCAATGGAAAAAGCTTAGAATAATGTAAAATATGGTGGAATGATATGTCTACTTATATCTAATCAACCAAATTATTCTTTAATTATGTATGTAACATATACATAATCTGGTATAGTGTGGGTACCAAAAAAAATAGCTTAGGCTAATATTTAATGTTTCCTGGTCCATAATTGATCTACACTGAGAAGACAAGAGAAATTGCGTATTGATCTTAAGTTCCACATTTACTTGACAATGATTATTAGTTTTTACTTTATCAATCATTCTGTGAAAAAGGAACTACCAACAGAGTAGATTTGTTAATACTGTTCATTGTTGCTCAAACCAGCATCTTTGTGGCTGCAGTTATTCCACTATTATTCCATCTATTGGTTGAACACATTTCTGGAGCTATTTATCTGTAGTATCTACTAAAAGAAAATATGATACCATTAGTCAAACATATATATTTTAAACAGAGATGGATGAATTGCTCCAAAGTAGTACGATTGCAGTAGAAAACTTTTTTCAGAAATTCTTTACCTGCTGAGTGTTGGATGATGAATGGCTGAAAATAATGCCAGCAAAATTGATCTGAGGTGAGGTGTAACTCTTGCAGATCCATTCATCATATACTATAAGAATCATTAGGCAATAGTTAGGACACGTTCACATTGCAGTAAAACAAAGAACCAGTAATATAGCATCATTGAAAAGAGGAATAACCTCCTTTTATCTGCTTAATTGAACTCAGATAGAGGCATTTTGTATTGATTACAATCTTCATGTCGCTGACGCTTGAAATTAGCAAGCTCTTGACGTAGTCAACCTCTATTGCTAGGTCTAACTGTGGTAAGTGTGAGAAGGATGAGCATTGTGGATAATTCACTTCTGAGCTTCAATTGCACCATCCGCCATTGCAAAACTTCCCATGTGCCTGCGTCCAGTTGCTTTCATTACATACCTGTGCATCAAAGGGGCCTTACCCCATATACATTTGGTCCATGTGCTGCTTGCATCCCATCACGGTAACTTTGGTCCTAACACCAAGAAATTTAACACCAAATCACTCACAATATAAAGGTAATGGTTGGGATAATACCAGATTTTCCTGAGCACGCTCACAGGTATTTAGAGGCAAATCATTGCCTTGACCTTCAGCCACTGCTTGTTTAGATTTGCCCCCATGTGCACAGCATATGCCTCAATTATTGCTAAATGACCTGCCAATAAGTTCTCTCCTACCAAATTAAATTAATAATAATAAGTTTGTTAATGGTATTTTTTATAAATAAACAACAAGGTAGCTAACATAAGCCTATGTGTTACCAGAATTTGTGAGACGCGGTGCAAACAGAGGGCTTGAGGCCCCCACATTGGTAGTTCAGGGTCTACTTAGGCGGGGCATTCCTCTTCAAAGTACTCAGTCGGCTTTGAAAGAATCTTGAAAGCCCACCAATTGCTAGTGCTCCCAAGCATTAGTATTAATCACATGAAAGGAAACTCGTCGGTACTTGATTTGCTTCCAAGTGGACTATTTTTGCTTCATCAAAACTGATAATTTCTTCAAGATCTCATGTGATTATGCCATGACAGCATTAAATTCTCACTTGGTTTATATCTCTTGTTTGCCAACTTTCACAACATTTTCAGAGTTTAATCCATTTTCTCCTTTAAAGGTCAGGCCTGAATCATCCGGGCCCATTTGTATCTTGCCTAATGGGACAACATTATATACATACAGTAAAATTAAACAGGTAATTCTATTCAGGTACGTGTTAGCAAAAAAAAAGATGTTAAATGGTTTCCACATTACTTACCATAAGTCACTCCCTATTTGTGAGCACAGTGTCATCTTGTGTCCTTTCATGCACCAGTGACGCCATTTTTTAGCAGGAACATCACATGGTTGCTTCAATGAATCATCGATGCACAATCTGAGGTAGTGATGCTTTAACAGAGGCCCCAAGAATGGTATTGGGGGACACGACTTTGGGTAAATGGCAGCTCCTTTTCAATTTCTGCATGCAGAGGAGCTCAATTTCACATTATATGATTTTAATACAATGTATAAGAAAATAATAATGAAAGTGTATTCATGAACAAATAAGCTTAAAACCATTTTCTTTGGTAACTGCATTTACATTGCTTGTAAAATTTTGCAGGAATGTATTAAACCTAGATTTTTAATATCCAATATTTGTCATAATTCATAATAGTATATGGCTTGAGTATTTTTCATAAGAGGAAACATCATTTTTTTCACTTTGATTACACCAAGCATCTATTGAAGCATGTACAGCCTAAAAGAATTACCTGTCACCAACTAGGTATGATAACAGTCTTGGCAGCATGTGTTGTTGGTCTGGCGGGATCGTTGTTTGCTTCCTTCGTTGGTGCCGAGTTTGGTAGACATTTTGGTTGTGACACCAAGCACTTTCCATTGTTTTGCTGTTCTCACCTTCATTTGCGCCTGCTCTGGAACACCACGCTCCTGCCGAGAAGCGCGTATTTCCTCTCCCAATATCCCTAAGCTCGGGCCTGCAAATTAATATTAGAACAAACGAGCATATCTCTAAAACAAGGTACTTATATATAAAACGCAGACATAAACTTGGACATGTTCAGATGGGGAAATTGAATTCATTAACATATAAAATATTTGTTTTCTACTAAAAAATAAAATTTAAGAATTTCCTTCACTAAAATAGGGACTAGAAGTTCTATTAAAACATGATTTAAAAGTCATCTGATCATCATTAGAAATCCTCTTCTTCTGAATCATCTGTCACATAGGCTATCTCATCACCAACAATCACATAGCAGGATGCTCATTTGGCTGTTGCAGGTAGTGTCATCAATTGCTTTAGTTTGTTCAGAAGGTCAATTATCAGATTTATCATGTACTATTATCAGCCTCTCCAACTGCAGCCTCAGGTTAAACATCATTGTATGATCAATGCAAGAATTGCCCCGTTCTGTCTCATCTTGATAGAAACACTAGAACTTGGTGCTTCATCACTTTCCATCATTCACCAGCCGCTTGGTGCTTCTAAATCACCCACGCTTTGGAAACTTGTAACAACCCACCAATTTTCACAATCACCGGCTTGGCCATGGATATGGAGTGTAGTATTACTTGTTTGCACTGGTGGGAGTACAAAGGTTCAATAGCCAGAGCCTAGTGTTTGGATTGATCTTCAACCTAAACCATTGTTTGGAGACCTTCTATTCCATTTATTGGGTGAAACCAGCGGCACTGAAATAAAACTAGCTTAAACTGTTGTGATCCATCAAAAATTAAATCTCAATAATTTCCTCAATAACCCCATAATAGGTCTGTGGTGGCACCGTCTTCGCTGGAGCATGAAGAGGAATACACCACTATTTTTGTAAGCTAAAATTAGGCCCTCGGAATTTTTCATATTTTTCAAGAACGGAACCCTTAAAGTTATCAAAATCAATATCCAAGTTAAGCTGAACACACGAGTTCGGCAACATGAGATACTGGGACCAGATTCCTTGTTGATGCCTCTTGTTTTTGCACTACAAGATTGCAAGTACAAATTATTAAATTGGCATTTAAATAAATGGAAAACATAATTTAGAAAGATTTGACACCAACCAGTTCTCCTTAAACATTCAAATAAGTTAAGGGTGCCCCCCCCCCCTCTTTTTGCCAGGGGCTCCTTTTTTCTAATCTATCAATTTGCTGCTGCGCTTGACGGTAAAAATCCCTACATTCTGCTTGATCAAATTGCCTTGTAATTGAATTATTGTAATTTTAAAATGTGAGGAACAATAACTAACATTAAAAAAAATATGCATCTACTATCTCTACTTTATGTATTCATCCATTTCAGAGTGTGGTGTAATGTCAGCATGATTGCGTGGATTACTCATCTCTTGTTTTAGTACTTTTGTCCCTCGTCTCCCATGAGGCACCGACCTGGGTACTTGGAATGTACTGATACTACAATGTTAGTTCATAGTTATATCCATCATCATATCTTCTCCTTTTACTTCGACTTGAAGGTTACATCACTTTGAAGTATAGGCTCACAAAATTTTGAAAATCTCTCTACTATTGTAAGCCCTTGTTATGCATCCCTCAACACGAGCTTTGTTCTTTACCATCTTTTTGAGCATATTTCATTAACCTGTCAATTGGAAATGTCATTAATTATATGAATATATGAATATGTAAAACTGAATTTGAAAGATATTATTTCATTACCTTTCAAATGGATTACATCCATCTATACTGCACCAGCCCCCAACTCGTGCCTCATATTTGGTAAATGGATCATTTCAAGTGCTGCATACATTGAAAAATCCTGGCGGGGGAGATCTTCTCTAGTTTGCACAGTAGGATGGAATGCCTTCTTCTAATTTTTCAAGTTTTCAAATCTAGTTCTTAGAGCAAGTTCTCTATAAAAAAAACTTAACTCTCTAGTGCAGCATATTGGCTATTACATAAAACCACGAAAAGCTTATAGGTAGTAGCGCTCCATGAAGATGTGGTAGTCATGGCTTTTACCTGTTTGATCTGTAGGTCAGTCAATTTACTCCCCTTCTGAGTTTGCGTGTCATATTCTGGAAAATTTTCAAACCTTTGGAGCCACTCTAGCACTGCCATTTTTGGGGTCGAGTAAGGCAGACAATGCGCGTTTTTCGCCAACGCACCATTTGACTTCTCACGGAGATGGATATTGTGGCCCTATCACAGATGAAGCTAAATTCTAACCTTGCCTTGACATTTGTCCTTTGTCTTTTTCACTTATGTCTTAGGCATGTGTGGCCATAAAGGCTTCAGCCATATTTTCTTTTATTTATGATTGACATCAATGTTATGACGAATAAGATGTTTTTCAAAATATGCAATTGCCGATATCCACACCATGTGTGTCCAATTGTGTGTCTTTCCAAACCCTTCAAAAAAATCTTTTCCATTTACCGTCAATTAGGAACTAGAGACTTTAACTGGAGTGAATTTGTTCCCCAGATCAAACGTTTGCGGCGCAGGTTAAGTACTTTAGTTTTCTTTCGAAGCTTTTGTACTTTTTCTAAAGGAGTGTTCCATGGGGTAGAAATTGCCTATGAACAATCAAACCAACCAATTACTTTCTACCATTGACTAGCCAAAAAGCCACTAACGGTACCTAAGCACCACTGGGCATGCAAACTTTCCATGGTATATGTCCAGAGACCATTTCCTTAGTGAGGCAAGTCATTTATAGAGTAGAAATAACAACTCTAGTCTAAAAGATTGCCGAAAACAGATCTATTCATAAACCATAAACACCTTCCCTCCACAATAACTTCCAAAATCATATATAGTGGCTCATGTAGACATTCTTAGATTCCTTACCAGGATGTTGTGGACAGGTATCACAAGTGTTAAATATATTTTCCTTTTTCATGCAATAGAAAGGTGGAAGGTTGTAAGGACAAGGAAACACTGGCCAACATGAGTATGATGCTGCAGAAAAAACTAAGGAGTTAACCCATCTGTGCACAGAACCTAAACGAACATTCCTAGGTTCATTTGCAAAAAATAGGGAAACTCCTTGTCAAATGTTTCCAAGGCCTCACCATCTGATGGATGTACCATAAACTCCTACCTTCTCCTTATGAGACCTTTGCGAACCCATGTGTTTTGCAATTTCTTTCGGACATGAATAATCTTTTTCAACCTTGAAATGATTGGCAAGTTCTTGCACTTTCGAGCAACTGGTTTCAAATGCTTATTTAGACCACTAGAATCTTCTTTGATGTATCGAGGTTCATTGCATTTGTCACAAGTTATTTTATCCCCCTTGTGTTCCTTTACGAAAAAAGCATTGCAGCCATTTTTAACAAGCATCTATCTTTTCATTATGCATCCCCAAACTACTCAACATTCTTCTTTGATTCATTTAAAGTCTTGGGGATTTTTGAATTTCAGGAAGAAGATCACCTATCAGTCTCATTAAAGTGTCATAACCAGCAGCAGAAATATTAAATTTGAGACTTCAGATTTCATTAAACGAGTACTGCAGAGAGGGTAGTTTCCTTAGTATCCTTATTGGACTGGTTGTTTCAGAGGCTTCCAATAACTCAAAAAATGTTTCAGCTTCAATGTTGCATTATCAGGTTTTGATCGGCATTCACCTAATCATGTACCATATCATTTAAGTTGATCTGTGCATCAAAACACTTCATTTGAGGGGCATGAGCAGTTTCCCCATGGTATGGCCAGACAAAAATAATTAGGCACAAAACCATTCTTAACAATATGGTGTGAGATGGTGTTTTGACTTGCTTCTTAAAGTTACCACACTTGCTACATGGACAGTGCACGCTTGACTATGAGCATTTGTATAGAAAATGCATGATTGACAAATTCCGGTGCTTTCTTGCACCAGTTTGCATGTAAGGACCTTTTATATTTCCAATCATCATACAATCCATTACGGTCACTTTCCATTGCTTGCTTTCTGTAGTTGATTTGGCAAAACTTATTATGTATCTTCTGTTTGAAATTGTCAAAAAATATATGACCAAGTTAAATTTCAGAACAATTGTTCATAACAAAAAAAAAACTCCATTTTGAACACAACATGGCGAGCCAAAACATGCTATAGTTTGATAGAACACATATATCTTATCATTATGTAATATTATGAAGGCACGAATAGCTCTGAATTACTTACATGGTATGCAGTGATCTTCCGTCCAGCTGGCAGAGATGAAGCCACCTGTAAGAAAGGCAGGTAACTGCATGAAGGAACAATATTATATTTTTACCATCCAGGAACTTCATGACACAATAAATTCAATAGCGAGATAAGAATGATAAATACAATTTAGTGATCCGGAATCTAGACGATGTAAAAGAGGCAATGTATCTACTGAGTTCCAATAACAGAATGTTAAAGCTGCAGAATCCATTGTTGAAGCAATCCATAGCAGTTGCATTGCCACAACATCCAACAAGTTTCCAGATAAAAAAGATTATCTATCCAGTAGCTTCCCTACTTACAAAAGCAGAGAATAGAACTAGTACAGAGAAACATTTGCACCTGTCAGTTGTAGAACTCCAATGCTTTTCTCTCCTACATCTATCCTTTTAGTAATCAAGAAACACTAACCACAACCTTAGCTCTAGGACTCTAGTCCTCTAGCTTCTAGGATGCAGCACCAGCTTCCTGGCCGTCTGGCCATCTCCACCCTGTGCAATTCACGCCTTGGCCCGGCGCCTTTCTACCGGCCACGGTCACCCCTACGGACAACCACGCGCCCCAGCCGGGACGCAGCCTCCATCCACCACACCTCACTGCCACCGGCGGCGGGCACATGCAGCACTGCTCTTCAACCCCCGCCCCGTGCCCCACACCCACTCACAGATGCGTGTACGCTCAAGTTACGGAAGGGGAAATAGGATCGAACAGCTTCTTGTCAAAAGAAAATGCACCTGTAGATATGTGGGTCGATCTACTTAGGAGGCTATGCATCAGGCCCAATATGACACCGGCTCTCCCTTGAATCACCGTTGTTGAAGATGAACATGATTCAACACATGGTGTCGTCGCCAAGAGAATCGAAAGAAACTTTTTGGCGGGTGGGTTTTGATTTTTTTTTTTGGGAGATGGGCTGTTTTGGAAAGTCGACGAAATAGGGTAGCTCAAAGTAAACTAATTTTGGAAACGACAGTTTAGATCCTAAATTTTTGGAGCGAGCACTTCTTTGGGAGCAGAGAAGCGGAGATCTTTAGTTTCGCGGGCGGTTATTAGGAGAATCGCCATCGTTGTAGCGGGATTTGGGGGAAATGAAAAAGTTCCTGCGGAAAAACCGGAGGAAGTGGAATTATTTTCGCGCGCACTAGAATAAAATTTACTATAATATATTAGGTTCTGACTTCATTTGCCATCACTATCCTGTAACTAGGTCCTACTGGTATGCATGCCTGATGAGAAACAAACAAGGTTGCCTTTTCGATTCTGCTCAATTTTTTTGAAGATTTTGAAGGCATTATTTCCTTTAGACCAAAGCTGGTTCAAATTTTCTAGAAAATATTCCATTAAAAAAAAATTGTAATAAGTGGATGGAAATACTAGATTTTTAGAGATTTAGATAATACAGTTTTTTTTGGCTGACTTAAAAATTTACATATATATTTTATATATTGTATATCAAATCCAATTTTAATCTTTATCACGGAAAACTGATATTTAGACTACAAGAAAAAATACAACGTTGTATTTAACATTTTTTTTGACAGGGATTGTAATTTATTTTCGGAAATTTGGAAGAATAAAATCAAAACAGTTATCACTCCCAACAAATACAACTTATATTTATAAAATTTTGTTTCCCATATAGGACTTTACTCTTATTAGTTTTTGATGAAAAAGGATGGAAATTATTTAATTTTTGAAAAGAAGTAAAGCTTTGTATTAATGAATTTTCAAAAAACTAAGAAACTATTAAGCTAATAACATAAAAGGTAACGGTACGAATACCAGTTGTTTCTATATATAACTTTGTAACTTACTAAATCAGATTTTGAAATTATTGCAAAAATTAATTATTCTTCTTGTTATATTTACAAGCAAAAAAGTTCACACATTACACAAGTATCTTAATATAAATCCTTGCACACCACGGCATGGTTGCCGATATTCCGACAAGGTACGATCCATGCCATGGCTTTTGCCCAACCGATCATCTGGTTTTCCTATTTCCCCTATATTTTTTTCTTAAATTTCACATATTTTTTTCCTATTTTCTTTCTATTTTTTTCCATTTTTATCATGTATTTCCTATTTCTTCCAATTTATGCCTTATTTTCTCTTCTTTTTCCTCCCCTTACATTCTTTTTTTTTCTCACCTCACATTTCAATATTTGTCATGATTCTTTTGAGTACATGTTTTTAGAAAATAAAAGGCCTTTTATCGTAACAGAATGTATTATTGAGGAATATAATTAAATACTTTAATTAAGTTGTGGTATCTTTCAAAAGTTTTAAAGCGACATCGTGAATGGTGAGTGTCAAATTCACATAAGTAATATTTGTTAGAGGAGCAATAAAGGGATATATTGGCTCTTTGGAAAATTAAGGCAATCATTGTCTTTTAATTTAATGGTATAAAAAATTATATACAAAAATATATCTGCAACAGCACTACATTACATTGATTGCTAGTGTGCTAGTTGTCAAGGTACATTCCCAACAAGCCTTATCCATTCATTGAAGTGAAATTGGCATCATGGTATACTTGACAAGGTTGTTGGTATATATGGGTCAATTTGTGATAGTATTGTCAGCAGCAAGGTGCTTGAGAGGGCTGTTGCTAGCCTTTCTACGTTCCATTGACAGCACGTTGAAAATCCAAATGCTTTTGCTAAAAATCGCCAGCTCCTGTAGCGAGTCAACTGGAGCGTTCCAGGACTGGACCTCGAAAACCCACCATTGACACCCTCTCTCCAAGCTTTTAATCGATGTCGTGAGCGATCTTCGCGAGCGAGGAACGACCGGCTATGAGTCATTGAGGACTTTGTTAGTCGTCGGATCCAACCGCTTGCAAGCCCGCCGCTCATCTCGCATTCGGACTACACGGGAGCTGAGGACATTAACTCGAAATTTCTTCGCAGGGTATTCGTCCTTGCGTTATATCTTCTTCTCGCTTTCTGATGTGACTTATTGCTACGACGATACAACTATTCATCAGTGCATAAACCCACAGGTGGTTCTCGTTTCATAACAAGTGCCAATTTAATCTAAATCAAGAATTAGACACTACCTCATTAAATGTATCGTTTATATGTTTTTGTTTTTTTTAGACCAATCCACTTTATTTTGGGCTGCATATGGAAGATAAACACGATGGCCATGGTGCATGCAGAGATGGGAGATAAAGTCCGCCCACGTTCTGGATCCATTCGGCCACCTAGTTAGTGCTGAACTCAAAACGTCGACAAAAATCTCCATATGGCCTCCGTTTTTGTGCCACGAGTACTTGATGTAAAGCTCTCGGAATCTTCTTTCAATGGATCCACCTCATTATCAAAATTCCATCTGAAGTCATCGGCAATTGAAGGAAAAAGGACTGCATTGTCTATAATGGGCCTATGGGCCTGAACTTCGTCTGGGGACCCCGGCAAGTGGGGGCCCAAAGGGGTGCTGCGCCCAACAGGAGGGAGGACGCCCTTCTGACCTCTGTCCAACCCTTAAATAGCTAGTAAACCCCTTCAGGTTTAGTTGGTTTTGTTTAGAATGAAAGTTTAGCCTGCTACTTCCTTGAGCGCGCGTGTCGACTAGACCGTCCGTCTGCTTGTATTCGCCGCAACCCCAATCTTATCATTTTATTCATTATTCTGACGTCTATGATGCAATATCAGATTGCTTTATATCCTTGTTCTTGCTTGTTTCTCTCGATTACCGTTCAGGAATAGGTTGATTCTGCACCAGCAAGTCAACAACCACGGAGAGTTGTATCGATCAGCCTAAGCCCGCGCAACGCAACGTCTTGTCGGTTTGTTAGTCGGACGTCAGTTTCTCCCAAATCGTAGTTTATCTTGAACTCCACCGAAAGATTCGGGCCAATTGTAGCCTTGAGTGCCAAGAGACGAACTCAGGGTTCATCAGGTGGTATCAGAGCTTTCGTTGCTCGGTGTGTTCTTATCTACCCATAACCAGAAAATATCCATACAAAAAAATTCGTATCATTTACCTAGCCATATTGTGCCATTGCATTGTTCTTTTCAGTTTTTGCTTTGTTGAATTTTGTGTTGCATCGTCACGTTGTGTTGCTGGTCTTAGCGTCTAGTTCGTTTAGAGTTTCGAGTTCTGGTCATGTTTTGTACCACACTCGTCGCTGCCACCGTGTCTCCGTTGGTGTCGGGACCTACGAAAATGGAATCGGCTCGCTGCCACGGTTCTATTTTTGTAGTTTTCAGAATTTTTTATCGGTCAGTTTTGGAGTTGCATTTAGGATTTGCTTGAGTTTCTGGTTTGCCCGTGAATAGATCGGCCTGTGCTTGTTGTCGGTGTAGAGAGGAGGAAGAAGAATTTCCAAATCTGTTTTTGGAAGTATGAGAGTTTAATCTGGAAAGAAATAGTAGATCAGATTGATTGAAATCAGTTTCCCTTTTTCTCTCACCATATCCGGACTCCTAGTAGTGCCGCATCCTTCCTTTCCTCACCCACCACCACCCCGGGTCCGCGACCAGGCCGAGTCCGAGTGTCTCCTCTCGGTCACGGTTTCAATCTATACCGTGATCTTGCATACTGCTTGGTGAAAATTTTTCGAGTATCGGATTGAAAATCCGTTTGCAAAAACGGAACCTATAGGACGAGAGGATTCCATTTTTGTATAGTTCTAATTTTTGGTTTCGACTTTTACATTTGAGTCCCTGTAATTTTTATATTTACGTTTGAGTCCCTGTAACCTTGCATTGAGGTCCTTGAGTCGGTTTTTGGTAACAAAAAAATCAAAAAAAAAGAAATAAAAAAAGGCAGAAAGGTGCAGAAAAAAAAAAGAAGAAGAAGAAAAGAAAAGCCGCACCAAAAAAAAAGAAAAAAAAATGAAAAGAAAAGAAAGAAAGAAAGAAGGAAAAGAGAAAAATCAGTTGTATCCTTGAGTTTGCTTTCGTATATCAGAGTGTGCTTGAGTTGTTTCTGGTGTTATCTTGTGGTATCGTTTGTGTCTAGGCTCGCGTCTCTAGTACGTTCTAGCCTAGGACCAGCACGGTACTTGACTTTGAACGATTATTCAACTTTGCATTCTCTGATTTGAGCATTTGCTATTCCTTTGCTACATATTTAAGCCTACCTAGAGCTCCATAGATTTGATTGCAACCGTACAGCAAGTGTTTGCCAAGGCATCGATACATCCAACCTCCATTGGGGGTGCTTGGTTGAGTCGGTGTACATCACCATTCCGCTTGCTTTGGTAAGAACTTGTAAGAGCTCGGTTAAAAAGCTTGAGTGTGTGTGATTTGTGAGCTTCCACTACCTAGTAGTTGATAGGAACGTATATATTCTTGTATATGTTTCTTGTTTGCTACTAACTATGGCAGGGTTACACAAAGAGTTTGGAGCTGTTCGTGCTCAATATGGACATTTTCACCTTCGACAACACATGGCAAGTGACCAACATGATGCAAATAAGGTACATGATCATAATCTTCCAAGAGTAGAATCTATTTTGCCAGTTTTTGATGGTAAGTATGATTCCGCCGCTTATGTTGATTGGGAGCTAGCAGTAGACAAACAATTTGACGAGTATGATTTCTCTAATGCTGAAATGATTAAGGCTGCTAGTAATAAGTGTACTGGTTCTGCATCTTTTTGGTGGTATACTGTTGGCAATAAGCTTGAAACTTGGGATGAATGCAAAACAATGATGAGGAAAAATTTTGTGTTTTCATATTATAAACGTACTCTCCTTGAGAAATTAGAACATCTAAAACAAGGTGACAAAACTGTGCGGGAGTACTTTCATGACTTTAAAATTTGTATCACTTATAGTGGTTTAAAAGAAAGCAATGAGAACACAATGACTAGATTTTTTAGAGGGCTTAATTCCGATGTTCAGGCTGGGCTTATTAATGTGACATATAATCATATAGGCCACTTGTTCATGCTTGCTTGCAGTGTTGAGAGCAAAATTTTAAAGAACCCAAGGGAGAAACAAGCTATGCTTGTGCCTCCTATTACTGACATTTTGCAGGGAGCTCAGAACATTCACCATGAGGAGAAGAGCAATATGCTCGAGATGTCATCTCCATCGCTCACGAAGGAAGAAGAGAAGACTGATGCACCTACATTATCTGAAGAGGGCATAAAAGGTAAATTAAATGGTGCTGGTATTACTCAAGGTGAGTGTGCTTCTGATGAGTCACATTTGTCCACTATCCATGCTAATCTAGAGCAAATTTT